>CM045454.1:11934243-12114243 GCA_024666655.1 Dascyllus trimaculatus
AAGTTTTAGACGACTTTGAGTTTTTGTTTCTTACATGTTTCATCTTTTAAGTTGGAGAGGAAAAAGTAGTACCAAAAAAACAAAACAAAACAATTTAAAAATAAAAAATGAGAGCACCTCTCTGTAAAAGAATTTTGTTTTGTGTTTTTTTGTGGCCCTATTAAAAACTGACACCAGTTTAGCATTGCAATTCTACAACACTGTCTGAATGGAAAAAATACATGCAGCACAATCAGAGTTATGCTTTTATTTATTCCACACATTGTTCTTGCCCGGTGTTTTTGAAAAACCTTAAACAAAATTGACAAAAAAAAACATTCAGTCTACAAGACAGAAACACAAAGCAGGTAATGATGCAGGTAAAGTATAAATACCCAAATTATTAATGTGGTTTAGTGACACCAGAACACATAAAAGACTCATTTCTTGGGACCGTCGCCTGCTTTTTATGATTGGTAATCCAGTCCAAGTCCCTCTAAACTGGTGGTTCTCAAACTTTATATCATGAACAATGATAAGTGAAGCATCCAGTTGAATTTTAGTGAAACAAAGTTCAGCACTATTGCATGTTTAGACTCTTGTTGGCTTATTTCCGGCATTAATCACTTAGTTTTACTCCACGTTTTCCTCTGGTCATCTTCTAACCATCTGCAGTGGCTGGATACCTGTTAACAGGGTCCCACCACTCAGTTTCTAAAGTGTGGATTGTAAAAGTTAGAAACAATCAATCAGTGATCAGTGATAATTTCACCCAAACAAGTAAAACTCCTACATGCAGCTCATTGTGACTCACTGGTAAACATACCTGAGCAGATACAGCAGGTATAATCTGAATGAACACAAGGGGGCAGTCTGTCACTGGAGGACCAACCTTCATGTCATCATTCTGTCTCTTTCAATGCTGTAACTGAACCATAAATAGTGCTACAACCATAGACTGTATAAGAAAGTCAACTTGGTACAACTGGCCTCTGCATTTGAAAATGAATAAACATCACATTTGGTCCCCTGGTGATAAAAAATAACTTTTGAAACATGATTTATTACAATGTCCATGTGTAGTTCTATTCTCTCTAACCCAGTTTGTATCAGTTATAACAAAGATCAGTGATGTTCTGTTTTACGTTGTGTTTCAGTTCATGCCAAGGGTGCAGGTGTCCTCAGCCGTGACCTGCTCCTTCCCTCCCTTCCTGCTGCTAATCTGATGTCTAATAGGCTAACTGGAGCAGATGTAGCTAAACCAGGAACAGGACGACATCCCACAGACAAAGATCTGTTTGACTGTAGCTGTCTGAGTTAGAGGTTAGACAGAGTGTGAGGTCAACGTTACCGAGATGAAGGAGATATTATACTAAATGAATCTGACATCTGCCGACAGAAACATTCACATTTTACTCAAATGATGCACAATTTAGACAGAAATAAACATTTTAAAGATCCAAGTTTATTTGTGTGACAACTAAAAATGGCATCCAGACTATTTCCATTAACACTGATGAGTTCGATTTATACTCTGAGCAACATAGGGAACACCTCAGCTCAAATTTTCGTGAAAAAAGTAACACTAGAATGGGAATAATTTCTCAAGGGCCAAAATAAAATGAATTAAATAGAAAAACACTGTTTTAATTTTCGTTTCAGTTCAATGGAAGCCCTCTAACTGTCTCTTTTGACTTCACAAACAAACACAACTCAGCTGGAATAAGTCGTTTTTCCTGTTCTTTCCATTCTGTTGACATGACTGCAGTATTATACAAACATACAGGTTTCATGTTTACCATGTTCATTAACCTAGTTAACCGTGTTGACATGGTAGTATCTACTAATTAGCATTAAAAACAAAGGACGCCTGATGTGGATGGGAAGGTTGTAGTATTGTCTGCTAAATTGCGTCTAATATTTAATAATCAATCTTATGGTGGTGATTGAGATCAACAAAACCGGTAGCGTTCATCCTCTGTTGACCATGAATATCAGTATGAAGTTCTGTTCCAGTATTTGATAGAATAAACACTGTAACTTGCAGACCAAAAGACTAAAACTTGGGCTTCTAGTCGGGCTACGAACTCAAGTGTATCCTCCTATAAAAATGATCCCATTGGTCATTTGTACAAGCAGCTATTGACACTCCAACTGGCATTTAATAGGTTTTGTTTATTACAGCAGGAGCAACAGTGGAGGTCAGGTGATGTCGATATATAGTCAAAATATTCACACAGGGAGGAGGTCGGGGTGGATGGATGGATCCACAAAACAGTGATTGGTTGATTTTAACACAGTAGACAACTCTTTGTTTTCTGTTTCTTTTAACCATGATGTTCCATAACTTAGTGTTTATTATTGCAGCCATGATGACAAAGGTCCTCTATTTTAACCTGAACTCTTAACGTTAAGCCTGGTTTTGCTTACACAGCCCATTCTGTAGTACATATAGGGGCTTGTCTTGGTCGAGGATAAGCTGAGGATGCTGTGACTCTGCAAAATAGTGATGTAGGGGAAACTTGTTCTGATGAAACAGTTTGAAATGCTGTGACTAAAGTTGTATCTTACAACTGTAAAAGTAAAAGAAAACACCAAAAAAACAAACACAAAAACAAAACAATAGAAGACATCTCTTGACTTTGTGATAAGACCTTTACCAATCCAAAAGACAATATTCTGTGTGTCCATACTTTAGCAGACTGGCACTGTAAACCCAGGAATGATGTACAATAATACCATTATGCCTGGCAAACTTCTCTATCAACAGTACTGAAAACTATTAAATTAGCATCTTACATCCAGGCAGCCAAAATAGTTTGGCCCAATAATGCCCCAAATCCAGCAGGTCAGATTGCGAAACATGAAACTCTGGTGAAACATGATCAATGCTGCAGAATTGACCCGAGGGAACTGGCTGGAGTTTGGCTGCCAACACTGCACCGACGCCGCCATCACCCCCACTGAAATGGTAGTCCTAACCAATACTGACCTGACTCTGGCTGCCGGAATCGGGCCACGATCTACACAACAAAACTACCACTGCTTACCCGTATGTAAGCCAGCTGGCAGCCTGTAAAAAAGGTTATGAGTGACCCTTTATTGCACCAGGGCTACCTAAGGCAGACCTTGACCTGACCACAAAAAACTGTAGTAAAAAAACATTAAATACATTTAGTAAGAACAATAAATATGAGCATTTTTTGATGCAATAGCTTGAATATGCTTAATATAATCCACTTCAGTGTAAAACAGACAGACTTTTTGTTCAGTATATCTCTTTTTGTAATGATTTAGTTCCAAGTAACTCAGATTTATGGCAGATGCACAGTGTATGAGTTATTCCTTAAAGACTCTCTCCACCTTTAAGATGCACCATATCGCCTAAAGTACTGGGACGCCCCTCCGAATAATTGAATCCAGGTGTTCCAATCACTTCCATGGCCACAGGTGCATAAAATCAAGCACCTAGGCATGCAGAGAGCTTCTACAAACATTTGTGAAAGAATGGGTCGCTCTCAGGAGCTCAGTGTTCTCTGGAGTGACCAATCACGCTTCTCTGTCTGGTAATCTGATGGATGAGTCTGGGTTTAGTAGTTGCCAGGAGAACGGTACTTGCCTGACTGCATTGTGCCAAGTGTGAAGTTTGGTAGAGGGGGGAGTATGGTGTGGGGATGTCTTTCAGGGTTGGGCTTGGCCCCTTAGTTCCAGTGAAAGGAACTTTTAATGCTTCAGCATACCAAGACATTTTGAACAATTTCATGCTCACAACTTTGTGGGAAGAGTTTGGGGATGGCCCCTTCTTGTTCCAACATGGTCAATACAGACATGGAAGAGCCAGTTTGCTGTGGAGGAACTTGACTTACCTGCACAGAGTCCTGACCTCAACCTGATAGAACACCTTTGGGATGAATTAGAGCGGAGACTGAGAGCCAGGCCTTCTCGACCAACATCAGTGCCTGACCTTGGAAGGATGGTCAAATATTCCATAAATACCCCCCTAAACCTTGTGGAAAGCCTTCCCAGAAGAGATGAGGCTGTTATAGCTGCAAAGGGTGGGCTAACTCCATATTAAACCCTACAGATTAAGAATGTGATGTCATTAAAGGTCATGTGCATGGAAAGGCAGACGTCCCAATACTTTTGGTAATATAGTGTCCTATATATATAAAAATACATAGCTTTGAATAATGAATTTATTACCCTGTTATAATCCTAAAGATGGCATCTACTCCTTCACCTGATATGCAAATATTTAGCTCAAACATCCACATGAAGAAACAATAAGCTAAACAAATTAGTCTATAACAATTTTAAGGAAATTAGGTGTCCATTACAAGACATGGAGGTTTTCTCATACCCATTTTTTCATTTCATACCTATAGCTCCTTCTTTTCCAATGAAAAAAGACACCGTAAATATATAAGAAGAGTTTATCTTTAAGAATAACCAGCATGCACCATCTGTGTGTGTTTACATGGGCAAAAAAATAGTAGAAACAAATAAACAAACCAACAACTGAACTGTGATTAAACCTGGTCAAGCGAGTCCTGCATGAACCGAACCAGGAACAGATCGACCCAAAGAGACGACATGTGTCAGATAGTCAGATCAGACAGCTCAAAAAGCATTTGGAACTTTACAGAGTATTTGCTTGTCGAAAGGTGCACTTTCTTCTTCCTCCATGTCAGTCTGATGCCACCTTTTCATGCATATTTTGATCTTAGTATCCTTTTACACTGTAGTGTGTATTAAATGCCTACAGAGACCCAGTTCTCCTATAAATTACAGACTGGGGAAATATCACAGAACAACTTTGTGTCCTCTGTGACGCCAACTTTACTTTAATACCCAAGCAAAGACTTAGTGTCTAATCACCATCTGAAACTCTGTGACTGCGTGATGTAAGTCCAGATTTAGTTGGCCCCATGATTCACAGCTCAGCCGGGCACTCGGGGAGCTCAGACATTTGGCACCCGGGCGTTTGGCTCCACACCTTTGGGTAACAGGAGCAAACTTCAGCACATCCATGAGGCCAGATGACTCAACCAGCAGTGTTACTTTACCAGTACAAGTTACTGAAATGTCCACTGATGGCACTAAAATAAACTAGAAATGAAAATAAACGCCATAAAATGTCTCAGTGCCTCTTTGTGCTGCTGTAACACTGGACTCCAATCATATAAATCGACATGAAATGTATTTTATCAGCATTAAAACGCAGCTATTACATAAAAGCACATTACTGGGAAGAAGGATTACAGGAGTATCTACAACAAATACTGTTTCATCCGTCAATCCACCTCTACGAAGCTTTGGTAACATGCTCACCAGTGTGTTTGTGCGGCATGTGTGTGCGCGCTGACTGGGCATGCGCAGAACAGCTAGCAGATTAGCGCTCCCTCCGAGTCTGGACGGTTTGGTGCGTCTCCGGCTGTCTGCTGGAATATTCCGGGAAACGTTTTAACTCAGACTCGGTGGGAATGAATCATTCGCGGGAAACTGTTGGCATCAGAGTCACAGAGAGGTCAAAGATGAATCAGTTTGGTTTTATTTGACTTTGGAGACTTTTTACGCGCCGGGATCACCAGTTGGGAACATGGAACCGGAGCTGCAGCATTTCGCCAGTTAAAGACTTTCTCTGACCTTACGTGAAGTTGGATTTCTTTCTTTCTTTCTTAAAAAAAGTCAGCATAACTACAGGTTAACGGAGGTGTCTCTGCTGGATCTGCTGTCGTGATGTTTTACAGTGAACTTTGTGCGCATCTCAAGTGGCCAAATAACAGATAACCCAGAGAAAAAACTACATTTTTGTTTGAATCAGACTGGGACTGACATTCTAATTTAATCTTAAACGGATTTTATCACAGGATTCCCCTCTTAGTGAGTCAAATGGCGGAGGACTATGAACAGTCCGGCGCGTCTGAATTCATTAAAGGTAAGTTACGCATGGATTTTTGTTGGTATTTTATAATCAATAATAACGACTTATTAAACTGTCTGTGTAGATTCTCAGTCATCCAGGTCAAGTTAATCCTAATTTCTTCAACTACCATCATTATAACACCTTGAGTCATCCCTCCCCAGGTGGTTTCACAACCATTCACACCCTGATCCATGTGAGTTTGTGGATTTAGGGTGAGAATAAAGACATGTGACTCCCCAGCAGGCAGCGAGGACTGAGGAAGACGTTTAAAATGAGAGATGAAATGTTTTCAAGAAACAACAAATGCTAAATAAAATTAACTGTAGAAAATAAAAAAAAAACAGCCCTGGGAAGTAAAGATGCTATTATATACAAATAAAGTATATGTACACTTCCATTATATATAAAGTCTTTAAACATTTTTATTTGAAAAGTGAGAGAACTTTGATCAAAGCGCAAACTCTCATTTTCATGGAGTCACAATTAGTGTAGAAGAGAAAATCGCAGGAGCATAAAATATAAAAGGAGAAAGATGTCACTTTTTATAACCGTAGACTTACTATGGATTTCCATGAGAATAACAGTGAAATAGTTCATTTACCACTGTTTGATTTATCCTGTAAAACAACATTTAGCTGATGGTTTGTCCATTTAACTCACTTATTTCTCACAATTTGTGGCATAAATCTCCATCTAGGAGTCAAGTTTTTTGCAGTGTCAAAGACTTACCTAAATATGCATGAGTACACTGCCAACAAAAATTGCTAATACTGAATTCAGCAAGTTTTATATATATTTTGATGTATCAAAATCCTAACATAAATAGGCAAAAAAAGTTGGATCAAGTCATTTTTCACGGGCCCACAACTAACCCACTTATTGACATGATTAATTACAAATCAATAAGTATGCTTAACACAGTAAGTAATGTAGTTAATTGTGCAGCGATGATGTGAAGATGACGACGAAATTCTCCGCCGATACCATCTTGTTCATATATAAAAAGGTATATTGAAACAAGTTCAGCATCTCTGACACCAGCTGGTTTGCCAGCGTTAAGATTCAAAGCCAAATAGAATCAACCTCACAAGTAGCCTTTTCCACTGACTTATAGGGGAGTTGTTTTCATGAACCGAAGACAGGACATATGGTACAAGTCAGAAAGAGTATATAAGCACATGTCCTATGTAGGCTCAATATTTACATTATCCTTAGACTTATGCATACCAATCCCGTGAGTCTGAAACCCCTGCAGATCATCAGGCACCTCAGTAACTCTTTATAATTAATTAACACATCTGTGTCTGTAGTTATAGATGCTTGAAACAAAAGCAGCCCCTCAGGGTCGTCGTCACTTATTAAAGGGAGCAAATTTTACCACCAACCGCAGAGACCGCTTTCACAACCTGACAACACGTGATGTAGTGTATCAGGACAAATCCAGGTAGATTACACTGAACATGGGTCGGTACCATTTATTTCCCAGCACACCCTCATTACTCTCATCATATAAAGTGACGTTGTTTTATTTTATAAACCTGTCAGACTCTGTAATTGATCACATTCTGTAGCAGAGGTGATGTATTCTCTGTGTCCCTGACTAGACGCCACAAGAGTCTGTGATCCACCTGAACCCACAACTCCTTCAATAATTCAATGCTGTCTGTCTGCATGCCTGTGTGTGTGTGTGTGTGTGTGTGTGTGTGTGTGTGTGTGTGTGTGTGTTTTACGCCACAGACCGGCTGTACTTTGCCACAGTACGAGTCAAACCAAAGAATACGGCCAGCACACACTACTTCAGCACAGATGAGGAGTTCATATATGAGAGGTAAGTAGTAGACTAAATAATTATAGCCTGTGTTGGGTTGTGTGTTGCTGCTATGTTGCAAAAATCAAGTCACGTGGGGGTGTGAGCAGTGTTGTTAATGGCAGCCTTACGCCTGGTTTCCACATAGCTCTGTGTGTGAATCAACCAGAAGTCCATTCATTTCTATGGGAACCTCCAGAGTCCACACAAACCCCTCTACATGCAGCCCAAAATGTGTGTCCACACGGTGACTACGCTACAAGGACAGGGCTGCACATGCTCAGTAGCAGTATGTAAGGGTGGAACATACAGATGCAACCTACTGAGCATGTGTGGAACAACGTCCTGCAAGCAAACTAGAAAAGTAGTGTAAAAACAACAGCTACACATCAGTGGTGTCTGCAGCTGTCCGTGTGCCTTACCGCACAATCCAAATGCTGTGCAAAACTTGAAATTTTCAGTGTGGTAAGTCACTTCTTAAAGGATGTTTGATAACACACCAATAAAAGAAGAGGGGAAAGGATGCAGATTGAAATGATTAGCCAATGGCAGGCCTCCATCTGCAACCTACATCGGGTAAATCAGACTTATGGTATGTAACTACACCACTGCGATATAATAATGTATTCCTAATAGATCCCAGCTTGTGTTAATGCATTTTTTTTACTGGCGGGAGGTCATTAAGAGTCATAAAAGACTTTGTCATGGTGCCCCTTGACTAGCTAAACCTCCACAGTGCTCATTGCTTCCCACCTCCCCTGGTTGCTACAGTATTAAGTAGTAAGAGGCAAAGTGAGGTACTACAGTTAATCTACAATACCTGAGGTGTGTATTGTCTTGGAAAATGGTATAAAATATTAGCAGATACTAAATATTAAAGTGCTTGGATTGAGTTAGGGGCAAAAAAACTAACTTGGGACATCCCTAATAGGAATATAATTTTCTTTGCAGACAGTTCAGGCTAGGTTCTGCATCAGTCAGAGGGAACAACCACCTGCAAACAAGTCCATGCACTTCCAGTGTTGTGTAGTCAAACATGAAGAAAACTTATTCTTTGATAGATATTCTTAGACTCATGTTGTCAGTCTTGTTTTCTCAACAAGAGATTTGCCAAATTGCTGCTAATTAGACCCTCTGCTGCAGGTTATGTTTTGAAAGCTCAGCCTTACAGATTAACTTTATCACAACAGTTTTAATTTACGCACCGTTGCAAAAAGCAACACAAGCAGGTGTGTACAGGGAAAGAAGCAAACCCGTTGGGACTTGGATGCTTTGATGGGCCACTGATGTGACGGTCCAAAGCAATTCATTAACCCAGCGGTCCGTACAGCTCTGCAGACAGGTGAAAAACTGAAGCCCAAAAACTGATGAATGAGTTGAGAAACGCTGATTTCAAATGCTTTTATTCATACTACTAAAAAGGTTGAAAAGGTTATGTCAGCCTTGTAATTTTAGTGGTTTAAGGCAGTGGTTCTCAGCTGGTCCAGCCTCAGGACCCACTATGTCTCTATCAATAACAGTCACGACCCAAGTTGTTAAAGTTTACTGTTCCTGTTAACAAATTAAGGTGTATTTGGATGTAGTCTCAACGCATTTTGAAACAGCTGGGGAAAATTTTGGCTTATTTTTTGCTCATTTTAGCATATTTGGATGCTTTTGCCTAGTTTTGGGCATATTTTGGTCCATTTTGACAGATTCTGAGCACATTTTGGTTCATTTTTGGGACAGTTTAGCATAAATTTCTCCAATAAGCTGGCAGAGCTAAATCTAGAGGTTAATAGTGGGAAACTACTGGTGTCACCACCACTAAATATCCTGCTACTGAAAGCAAACTGTGTCATAAGAAACACGTCCTTTGAAATAAAAGACTCTATACCACTACTTTTTACGGGGGACATGCTTCTGCGACCCTCTAAAATGGCTTTGTGACCCACTTTTGGGTCCCGACCCACCAGTTGAGAACCTCTGGTTTAAGGTATTACTTTTAGCTTTGGTCTCATCCATGTTATTTTACATGATGACAGCTCAGAATTCCTTACTTCTAATTCAGATATTTTACATCTATTCAATTCATTTACAACATATGTCAACTCATAGCGCTTAACATAGTAAGGAAGAACAGAAAACCCAACAATCCAAAGTTGCTTTTGGATTCCCTGTGAGCAGGCAGTCAGCGATGGTGGGAAGGATACAAAAACCCCCGAGGACATGGAGGGGAACAAAAACCTCCGACAGAACCAGGCTCAGGGAAGGCGGTCGTCTGCCTCGACCGGTTGGGTTGGGAGTGGGGATGAGGGGGAAGTGGATAGCAGGAGAGGTAGGGGTGGGGATGGCAGGACAGCAGGATATCTGTTTCCTGTAACCATGTGAAATTCTTACTCTTCTATTTATTCTGTCAACTTTCATTCCTCATTACAGCTTTTTCCGCACTGCAACAGTCGCAATAAGCCCAGAAACACTGTCGACATCTGATTTCACGTATCGGCACTGTCATGTGACTTTATCAACTAAGAAAACGGAAAGATTTCTAGAAAATTTAAATGTAAATTACCTTCATGAGATAAATGAACAATCCATTGGAAACTGAGTCGACTGAATGAACTGTAATTTTTTCTGAGTGATATCTAACACAAGGATTTCCCTCAATATTAATAAAGTATTATCTTATATTATCTTATTTCAGCCAAACTACAAAGTACTTTAACTAAAACTACACGTCTGTAGTGTCTGCAGCTGACTGTGTTCATGTCTGCAAGGGGAAATAATCAAGACTTAAGGCCAAACAATGCTCTTTGGGATCGTCTTCACAGTGACCTGATGTCAAAACAACACAGCGATATGTTGGACACACAAACTTCTTCCCTCTCAACCTCCTTTATTCTTTTCTTCTTTACTAATTTAGCAGCTCATGTGTATGTAAGAGGAATATTTCATTAAGACTGTGAGATTTAACAGTATGAGAAGGAAATGCTGATTTGCTCACGTGCCTGTAGGTAAAGTCTGTTCACGTCCGCGGATGTTGAGCCAGTGTTATGATCCCGCTGTGAGATATAGGCCAAGATGAGATCAGTGACGGTGTCCTCGTCATGCTCAGGGATTTAGGACAAACACAGGATGATGCCATTCAGACTTGACACTTAATCACCCCGGAGCGCCGTCTTTACCTCTGACGAATGACGAAGGCAGCGTTTGACTTGGTGCTTTGGTCATTAACATCAACTAGAACAACAGCAGTGTGTTTGTATCTGAGAGGAAAAGGCCGCAAGTCGTTCCTGACTATTGTGATGATCCAGTGTATTTAATCGTCCAACCAGCTGTAGTTGTGGCTGAAAAAACAAATAGAGAGGTGAGATATTTTAGTAGGAGAACCGTAAAGAGAGCATGAATATACCAACATGAGTGGTTTGTATCTGATGGAAGCACAGAAAATAAACTGATTCAAGTGAGTACTATTTGTATAGTGAGAGAAATTATGTTTTACATGTGATAAGCTGATAATAAGATGGTTAAAATGTAAAAGTATTACAATTATACAATTTAAGACCAAAATACCGAACAATAATAATGATAATAATAATAATAAGAAGAAATCAAAATATCATAATAAGAAGAAATAGAACAATTTTAACATGAACACAACCAAAATAAATCAAATATAACAGAATCAAGGTCATAAAACGTCTCAATCAAAACATATGAAAGCTCAATTTTATGTTTAACATTTAAAGATATCAAAAAAAGAAGAAAGAAAGTGCCAAAAATTAATAAGTAGTTGAATAATTAAGGGCTTTGTGGGAAAAAATGTCTTAAAAATTAAAATTTAAGATGAAATTAAAACTGAAATTTAGGTTAAAATTCAAATTAAAGTTAAAATTTAAGTTAAAATGACGCTAAAGTAGCAGCCTGAGTTCCAAAGAGTGTGTTACAGATCTGACAGGAGATTTTTGGTCACCTCTTGTCTTTGTCTGGCGTTAAAGAATTAAAAAGAGACCTATAATTATTCTAATAAGATATTTTGGAACCAGAGCTTTAGTTTTACCCTGAAGTCAAATCCATAAGACGGTAAAACCAGTAATCAGTTGATAGTAAAAGGTAAGAATAGATATGAATGTGTTTCTGTGGGTCAGAATCCTTCAGTCTCCTCATGTTGGAAAAGCAGTAATAAATGCAGTTATAATGACTGAAAGGTGAAAACATGGATTATTTTCTGCAGGACGTTAAATGAAGTTCTCAACTCTTACAAAACAGACGACACTCAGAGTTTGCTCCCGTGTTTTGAGCTAAAAGCTTGTATTGACAATGTACAAGATCAGCATCCACTGACATGGATGACCTGCAGTGTAAACGAGATAAGCCACATTTTCCCACGAGACCAGGCTTCACATTCACCTGGAATGTTTCAGCTCCTTATTGTCTATCCAGACATTCTGGCTGTCATGTACGTCTGGAGTGAGGCATCAGACGGTGGGGTTTGTAGAACAGTTTGAGCTCAGACAAAAGAAATCCAGGCTGTTGGTATGTTTAAAAGCTTGGTCACTGCGCCGTCATCTCACCGTGTCAAACTCAGCAGCCGTCCTAATGGTTTTATCTGATTATCAGAATAGGAAGTGAAGTGTACTCCACTAACCTGTAACACACTGAAGAGAACGAGAAGGTTCGGTTGCTTTAAAAGTGCAGGAAACCTGAGATAAATGACTCAAGCAGCTTTGCAGATAAAGCAGGTTGTTCCACAGAGATGCCTAGAGCACGTTCTGCTACATTACTGATCTCTTCATTACACTAAAGTGTTATTATTATTGTTGCATTACACATATATAACTTTTGTAGTTGTTGCATGCATCTTTGCATAAATATATTGTATGTATATCAGAAATCTAGACTGGAGACCTGTACGGGGTGTCCCCTGCCTTTGCCCCAATCGGCTGGGATAGGCTCCAGCCCCACCGGCGACCCTACAGAGGATTTAGGGGTGTATAGATCAGTGGTTCCTAACTGGTGGGTCGGGACCCAAAAGTGGGTCGCGAAGCCATTTTTAGAGGGTCGCAGAAGCATTCCCACCCCCAAAGAAAGTAGTGGTATAAAGTCTTTTATTTTGAAGGATGTGTTTCTCATGACACAATTTGCTTTCAGTAGCAGGATATTTAGTGGTGGTGACACCATCAGTTGCCCACTATTAACCTCTAGATTTGGTTCTGCCAGCTTATTGGAGAAATTTATGCTAAAACGTGCCAAAAATGAACCAAAATGTGCTCAGAATCTGTCAAAATGGACCAAAATATGCCCCAAAACTTGGCAAAAGTGTCCAAATATACCAAAATGAGCAAATAATAAGCCAATTTTTTCCCAGGATGTATCAAAATGTATTAAGACTACATCCAAATAAACCTTAATTTGTTAACAGGAACAGCGAACTTCAAAAAGTTGGGTCACAACCGTTATTAATAGAGACATAGTGGGTCCTGAGGCTGGACCAGATGAGAACCACTGGTATAGATGATGGATGGATGAATATCAGAAATCAGAAGGCCTTTACAGTCATTGTAAGCTCTGTATACAATAAAAATAGTCCTCTTGTGCATAGAAAATACAAACATTAACACCAAATCACAGGACATTCAACTAACAAGCAATAAGATAAATATAAAAAGGTAACACACATATAATATAACACTAAATATAAAGCTAAGTGCAGAGGTGAGGTACTGTGAGTAACATGAGTGGATTTCACAGGTCCAACTGTAATACTGCACTAGAGTGTAGACTGTAATAAGTAGCAACATGAAATATGGTAATGCACAGCAGTAAATAGGAATACTAACAGATGCTGCACATTAATTAATAAAGTGAATGATGAATGAGTGTTTGTCACAGTGTGAGAAGAACTGCATATTTGAGTTTAGTGTGTTGCTGGCCTTGGCGAAGAAACTGTCTTGAATCTAGAAGTGCATGTTTTGACAGACCAGGAGCACCTGACATACACCAACCAGGCATAACATTAAGACCACATGTCTAATAATGTGTTGGTCTAAAATACTGGGCATGGACAAGAGGACCTCTCAGGGTGTCCTATGGGGTCTGGAACCAGGACGTTGGCACTGGATCCTTTGGGTACTCTGGCTTGTGCAGTGGGGCCTCTGTCAATCAAACTTGTTCCTCTGCATCCTGTTGATGTTTGATCAGAATGGGGTGTAGGAAGTTTGGAGGTCAAATCAACATGTTGGACCATTGTCATGTTGCTCAACATGTTCCTGATTGGTTGATGTTGTTTCCATGTGGTGGGGTGCATTTTCCTGCAGGGGTAGGCCAGTGACATTTGGGATTTCCATTTGCATGAGGGAGTGTGTTTGTTGTGGGACAATGTTTATTTGGGTGTCTAAGTCTCATCAACATGGATATTAAAATCCAAGGTTTTCCAGCAGAACATCACATAGTACCAATATGATCAATGTTATTCACTTCACCTATCAGTGGTTTTAATGTTGAGGCTGATCAGTGTATGTACATGTATATATGTGTGCTGTATATGACATTCATGTGTTTTACCATGTTGCAGTTTCTATGCAGACTTCGGGCCCCTCAACCTGGCCATGCTGTACAGATACTGTGGCAAACTCAACAAGAAGCTCAAGGTAACACACACTGACTGCAATTTACAAAACAACGGTCATACACTTTCTTGGGCTGACAGAAAGCTCTGTGGTGTAAGTGCAAAGTCAAGATTGATTATTGATTATGAGTCTTAACTTTTTTTTGTCATTAGTCCTTCACAATGTCTAGAAAGAAGCTGGTCCACTACACCAGCTATGACCAGAAGAAGAGAGCCAACGCTGCTGTTCTCATCGGTGCCTACGCTGTAAATATCTTTTTATCTGTCCGTCACTTCATCCATCTGTCTGTCTGTCTGTCTGTCCATTATTGCTAATACAGTTTAACATCTGTTCTGTAGGTAATCTATTTGAAAAGGAGTCCAGAAGAAGCCTACAGGACTCTGATCTCAGGAAACAACGCAGGCTACCTGCCGTTCAGGTACAACCACACATAAACAGTGTCTGTTGTTGCTAATAGACTTTCTGCAGCATTACAAAGGCAGGATTTATCACCACTAGTGAGAAAAATAATAATATGTAGTAACTGCTGTACCACAATCAGCTTGTGTATTTGTATTTAGTTTTTCAACCTTTTTGGTAGATACATATATGAGTTAAATAAGACCAGTACACTCTTGTATTCCTGTTAAAGGTCCCGTATGGTGGTATGGAGGTGTAAAATAAAGCTTCTAAGAGTTGAAGATTTTTATCTCTGACATTCCTTATGGCCCCGACAACAACTAGTTAGCCTCCAGGCTGTACAAGTGACTGAGAACTCAACCCAGGGGCCATGTAACATCAAACAAACAAATACTTGTTCAGCTTAAGTGTGTTTCCAGAGCAAAACAGCCTAAAACCAGGGGGTTAAACAGTCACGGTGAAATGAACCATCTTTGCAGTGTTTTGAGCTGTAAATCAACAAAAACACACTGTTGGGACATGTGAGACTTTGATTAGTTTTACTGAAAAGAGGCACAATATGGGGCCTTTAAAGCTACTTTAAGCTAGCTTAGCTTAGCATGAAGACTGTAAACAGGACAAACAGCTAGTCTCTCTCTGTTACCCGGGTAATTTCGTGTCATAAATAACATTGTAGGGTCTTAACCTGCATGTTTAATGTCAGACTAAATTTTTAAATTTACTTTAAATGTGACATGTAAACAATAAAACAACAAAAACAACACAAGTTGTAATTTTTTTGTTATTTTTATGTAGACAGTTGAAATATTACTTGTCAGTGTTAGTAAGTGAGCTTTAGAGGTGTCGGTAGGTATATTTTCGTAGCTTAGAAGTCAAGCTTGCTGTTTCCAGTCTTGATGCTAAGCTAAGCTAACCCACTGCTGGCTTGTACAGTTTCCATATAACCCTCAGTTGGAGAGTACTTAACATTTCCCAAACTGTCAGCTTTATCCTTGACACCAGTTTACTATATTTACTATGCAAATCACCAACGGGGTCTCTTTACACTTTACTGTATATAAACATCACACCTCACATGTACAAATACACATATTTGTTCTTTTGCAAACTATGATTTCATGCAAAGATTGTGCAAATAACCTGAGTGTCATGTTTGGACCAAAATATGTTTTTATTTCCACCTTCACTGCATCTTAACTGATTATGTTTTTGTCAACACAGCAGCAAGTAGATCACATGAGACACAAAGCAATATTAATGCAACCAGAAAAGACAGATGCAAGACACAGACTTTACATGTACTTCAAGAACCCGATCCCTCTGAGTGTATCTGCTTCCAAGATTTGGGTGTTAAATCTCACATATTCATATTATTATTGTGTTTTACAGGGATGCAGCAGCAGGGGAGTGCTCCTTCAACCTCACCGTCCTCGACTGCTTGCAAGGAATACGCAAGGTAAAGAGCAAAGCGCAGCTAAACCCGACCACAGTAGATTCCTTAAGCAGATTAAGGAGGCACTTACTTTAACCTGCGCGCACACAGTCGGTGGAGGGGAGTCAGCTGCGGTGACTTTAATTAAAAAAAGCTGTCCTCCTCTGTCCTCCCTCCTGCAGGCATTACAGCACGGTTTCCTGGACTTTGAAAGTTTCAGCGCTGAGGATTACGAACATTATGAGGTAACACACTGCAAGCTGCCGCGACGTTACACAACCAAACTTAGTACGCTCCTGTGCAAGATCATGCAGAATAGGATCATCTTGAATTGTAATAATTTGAAGTTGACGTGAAGAGCGTTGAGTTAAAAACCACATTGACCTCATTAAGAATACAGATCTTCAACTGCAATCTCAATGCAACAGAAGTAATTAGACATATAATACCCAATAAAGGTTAACAACATTATAAAAGAGCCTGTGATCTTCACATTTTGTCAGTTTTGATCTGTGTCTAATGCTACATGACTCCACATGGTGAGGAACTGACAGAACCAGAAGGTACAAAAGCACCAGCAGCTACTGGACATGAGCTGAAACACAACTACAGCAGTGGTTAGGAGGCACAGAAACATTCATACTGTCAGTAACAGGAGGAGCAGGGCCTTGTTAGAAAATGACACCCCACATATTTCACTGTTTACACAACCGGTTATTGAAAAACTGACACTAAACACCTCTGACCTGACACAAGGATTATCTTTGAAAACTGGTAGACATTGCATTAAGTCGGCGTCTGCAGACAGCATCCGAGAAGAAAGCCAGCCAACACAAAAGTGCCAAATGAAAGCAGCCTGATGAATGTTGGGCAGAACATTCTGCACAGGAGCAAGGCTGATACTTTGTAATAGGAATCTGTATGTCGGGCTGCAAAAGCAAAAAGGGAGATGACATTTTTAAACGTTGAATGCAAGTCTGGAGGGACCTTGTAATGTTCAGGTTAAGATTTCTTCAATTACACAGTGATTCCAAATATCATTGCATCAATCACCCCAAGCTTCTGAAGATGAAAAAATAAGACAGCCGTGACCCAAACAAGTATGACATACAGGTAAAGCAACCATACACCTTCAGCAAATTGCAGGTGAAACTGTTCTTCCACAGATGTATGATGAGCTGAATCATCCATCCATCACCAAAAATAAAGTCAAACATGCAAAACATTAAAAAACACAAGAATGCAAATCTCACTACTGAAGTGTTTGCTCGCCTTTGTTCCGTCAAGATTGTACTTTTTCTATATTTTCATGGTTATAAATGGTGCTGGGTTACATTCTTTTCTGTCTGTGTTTATAGCGAGTTGAAAACGGAGACATGAACTGGATAATTCCTGGGAAGATTCTGGCCTTCAGCAGCCCTCACCCTCGCAGTAAGGTAGAGAATGGTGAGTAAAACTACAAAACTAAACGACTGATTTGAAATAATTTCCCATGTGTCTGCTGTGGGTTTTATAAGGTCACAAGAGGAAAGAGTTTCCTTAAAATGTGCAGTCGTCTACATTTTACAGGTGAATCATGAGTCTGTTGTTGATTCTACCTGCAGGTTATCCTCTTCACGCCCCTGAGGCCTACTTTGCGTACTTTCGCCAAAATGAAGTGAGAGCTGTGGTTCGTCTGAACAGGAAGCTGTATGAAGGCAGGCGGTTTGAGGACGCAGGATTTGATCACCACGATCTCTTCTTCCTGGATGGGACGACGCCCTCCGACCTCATCGTCAGGCGCTTCCTGCATGTGTGTGAAAGTACGGAAGGAGCTGTGGCCGTGCATTGTAAAGGTAAGACTGGATTACTTGCGGTATTCTTTTTTTTTGTTGTCGACTAAAAAGCTCGCTTCGTATCGTAGATGCGTGTCTTGACATTCTCTGTTTGTTTCCAGCTGGCCTGGGTCGTACAGGCACTCTGATTGGCTGCTACCTGATGAAACACTACCGCTTCACTGCAGCCGAGGCCATCGCTTGGATCAGAATCTGCCGACCCGGATCCGTCATCGGTCCCCAGCAGAACTTCTTAGAGGAGTGAGTTTCAGTCTCAGTTGTGGCTACACAATAGAAAGATACGAGATTTATTGTTTTCCCTTCAGTAAAATGACTCTGAAAACATATTTAGAGGATTCTGGACGAGGCATTTTCACTTATTCCCATAGACTGTATAAAACATGGAATGCAGAAGTGACTTAAACCTGCATTCTTTCTAACAGCCAGCAGGGGGCGACCCCTCTGGTTGCAGAAAGCAGCATGATTGTATAGAACTCTATGAGATAATTACCATACTTCTCACTTGATTTGTAACCTCAGTAAACATTTTCCTGATGAGTTCATGATTTCAGTAGCTACTTTCAAACTTCTTTAAAACAGCATGATGTTCATTTTGTACATCATGGTCTAATTCTGTAGAAATTTGATGATAAAGCAGGACATGTGTAAAGTCTAAAAAATTCTTATTCCAGACTCGAAGCTTCAAAATAAGAGTCTACAAACTAGTCAGTGATGTCCTAGTTGCTACGCCCATCTTTTATATAAAGTCTATGCTTAATCCAGCTAAATATAGAGGAAAGTATTAACCTTTGCAAGACATTTAATACGGTTAGCAGCCTGGCTCTGGGGATGGCGATGATCTGCTGCCCTCACAGAGTTAATATAGACATAAGTTGGACATGGCTCTCAGAATGAATCCTGTTAACTTACATGAGTTGTTGTTGTTTTTTTAAGTTTAGTCTAAATTTCATCTTCACAACAGTTCAGTTCATGGCTTACTCTCCTATGACTTATTCCTCTATTCCATGAAGTTCCATCTTTGTCCAGAAGTTATTTAAAGTCCATCAGTGAGCCGCACTGCTGCTCTGACTGACATGCTTCTTAACTACCATTAACACACACTGTAGTTTATTTCGGCTCAGTCCAACATGCGCTGCCCCGCTGCTGGAAATACTCACTGGAGCCGCAAATGTGGATTAATCCTCCGCTGAAAATAGTCCCACACAGATGCACTAGTTCCTTCTGCTCGGGGAACGTTTGTTTAAAAATACATTGACCAACAGTTTAAAAAAGATAAATTACAAAAATGAAACTATAGAATTTTTTAAAGCTATTTTAAGGATCACTTATGGATTTGGGACTAACATAATAAGACAAATGTTGTTTTTTGCAGCCCTTTATGGAATTTGTTGACAACAAAAGTATAGAATAATTCCAGCACTTCCTTTTATGTCTTTTAACGTCAAATTAATAACATGCATGCTAACATGAACACCGTTTTTGTTAGTTATTGTCAAAGTATTTGTTATAGACATTTGTGATTCCCAGAAGATGACTTGTAACTACTTAGCAGTGTGTTGAATAATTAGCTTTATGAACAAATACATGCTAATCTGATTTCATTCACGTCAGCCTGAGCAGCTCTTTGAGGTTTTTCAGACTATGTCACTATGCTAACATGCTACACAGGCAAACATGGTGAGCTTTATACCTGCTAAACATCAGCATGTTAGCGTTGTCAGTGTGAGAACTTGTTGTCTGTGTGTCTCTGTAGGAAACAGCACAGTCTGTGGGTGCAGGGAGACGTCCATCGCTCCAAACAGAAGCTGGTCCAGCAGAGACTCAGCCGACGGCAGCAGCTGCAGCAGCAGCGACAGCAGCAGCAGCAGCTTCACAGCTCCGACTCTGTGGAAGGAGACAAACAGGAGACGATGTCCCGCCTGCTGTCCAGCATGGACGACCTGTCAATCAACACCACCCTCCACAAGTCATACAGCCTGGATGAGGTGAGGGGCGGGACTCTGCCGTTCTCATAACCACCTCTTTAACATAAGGATTGCAGAATTTAAACTAAAAACAGACAATAATGATTCATATGTATACTCTGTTGAAGTTTAATTTCCTTCCATTCTGATAACACTCAGTCTCTTTGTGTGTTTGTGTAGAACAACTGCAAGGAAACCAGTCTAACTCAGGGAGACAAACTGAGAGCACTGAAGGGAAACCGGCCGCCGAGATCAGTCTCATCCTCCTCCAGGTATGACTCTGTAAATGTTAGAGTTATGGTAAGGTGAGGAATGCTGTCATTGTGGTTGATCAAAGTGTGACATGGTGAAATATCCGCTTTTTTTTTTAGAAATGTACCAGTCAAGTTTTCTTTCTCTCGATCTGATCCGAGTCAGTTGATATTTAGTATCTACCAATACCCAATATCATTTTCCAAGACAATACACACTTCAGGTGTTGTAGATTAACTATAGTATCTGGTTGCACCAACAAGTAGAGCCTCTTACTGTTTAATACTGTAGCAACCACAGGAGGTGGGCACTTACATGTTGGTATTATACTAGTACAAGTCTAGCTAGTAAAGGAGCACCATGACAGAGACTTGTATGAGGTTTACTGACCTCAGACCAGCAAAGAAGTGTTAAATTACTTTGCATCTTATCAAATGCAAACAAAAAAAGTCAGGTGTAGGTTTGTACAGATACTGATTACTTCAGAGTTCTCATGATTGACAAACAGGCCTAGGACATCCCTAATATGTATTCTTTAAATGCTATGTTCCACCAAATGTACACAGTTCATCAATATTCTGAATGTATTCTTGGAGAGAAATCAAAAACACTGATGCTATCATCTGTTGGTTACTTTCCTCATTCAGGTTAAACCTGTCCAAGGCCTCACACTGCTCCATCCTTCCTCCACCCAAGCCCTCTAAAGTCCCCCTGTCCCTTTCCCCATCTTCTAAGAAGCTGGTACGAAGCTCCTCCTCCTCGGCCACACAGATTAAAAGGTGGGAGTCCATGTTTTTGTTTGATTCATGAAACAAATCCTTGTGTCTGTCTCTTACTCTTTGCTGACTGTTTGACTCTCTCCACAGTCCCTTCAGCCTCAGCCTGTTCAGCATTCACTGAACTCCAGCTTTTGGATGAAGTCGACTCAGCTGATGATGAGGTCGACAAGTGGATCAGCTCCCCTCCAACAAGCTGTGGATGACCAGGCCTTAAATATTTTACCAACCCAGACAAACCTTTAAATTACCTGTCTGACAAAGTACCTGCTACAGGGTCCGACAGAAAGTTTTGTAGAGTCAACTCGAAGTTTTGGAAACACTTAAAGGGCTACATTAAAATTGTAGATCTTTGGTTACCTCAACCAACAATATGACAGAAGGACTGACACCATAATTCATCTTTGAGTCTCCAGTATATAACAAGCAAATTGTACAGGCACAAGTGTACAGCATGGTCAGTGAACCATAACTTATCTCACTAATACATTCTTGACGTGCTAATACCAACTCCCCAGATTTGTTTTTGTCATTATGAGTGTTGTTGAATCTTGTAAATTAGGGCATGTCAAGGTAGCGTTCCACATCAATACAGCCGGTGCCCAGGTTTCCGCTGCTGCCTGTAGCCTGTCTTGCATGACACCCAATCCCTACGCCTATCCCAGCAGGTGATTGGCCCACAGGGTGGTGGCTTTGTGTTGCGTCTTCGTGCTGTGCCTGGCTAAACCCCTTGGAATAAGGCTTGGCCAGCAAACACTCGCAAGCTCCAGGAGGGTGCCCTGATCTCGCTATTTCGGGCAAGGTGTCAGAGCACCATCTCTGCCAATTCATAGGGGTTTTCGAATAAGTCTTCGTCTGGTCTCTCCCCAAGGACCAATTTTCCTCAAGAGAACTATTACACCCAACAACGTGGCTCCTTTAATCACCGGGACACACAAACCCCTCCAACGCGATAAGGTGGCTATTCTTTGTAGGGAGGGAGCTTGGAATAGAATCACTACTTTTAAGCATGGAAAGAAGCCAGCTGAGGTGGTTCAGGCATCTGATTTAGATGCTTAATAAGCGCCTTCCTTTGGAGGGTTGGAGGAAACCCAAGGGTAGAACCAGAACTTGCTTGGGGGATTACATATCTCAACTGGCCTGGGAACACCTCAGGGTCCCGCAGGAGTAGCTGGAGAGTGTTGCTGGGGAGAGGGACATCTGGAATGACTTGCTTAGTCTTAGATGGTTGTATAAAAATGGTTCATGTTAAGGTGCCTGACGCAGGAGAAATGAACTGGTGTAAAGACCCAAACGGTTCTGACTGTGGCTAAATTACTCAGCAGCAAGGCTTGTTGGATGCTTCCAGTCAGCAGCAGTGAGTACCCACAGACAGCGGTCCATGAACCAGTCATAGTTTACTGGACATCAAGGTCGCAAAGGCTATATAGTCTGGTTTAGACCCACAAAAGGGCTACTGTTGCACCTGTCATGGAATTTGCTGCTTATGGAGCTGCAAAAGTATATACCAGTCAGACTTCCCACTCTAACCCCATCCACCAGTGAAAGTGCTGAAAATGGGTGCACAAGTGTTGGGGCTGTACCGTGCAGAAATGGGGTCACCTGATCTGAGGACTTGGACAGCACAGGGTTTACCTGGAGAAGTGATGGCAGCTTACAAGCCTTGTATTCTGCTGGGTCCTGGAATTCATGGGGAAGTAGGTTTGACACGTACCACCGACCTAAACATTGTTGCAGACCATGCACACCTCTTCATGGCAGTTGTATTTTGTGGTGGTAGTGACCATGTTTCATCGGGATAATGTGTCCTGCCACACTAAACACAATGTTTGCTGATGGTTTTAGAAGTTGACTTTTTTAATATACTGACTTGGTCTAAAATACCCCAGATCTCAGTCCAACTGAGCACCTGTGGGATGTACTGGAACAAAAAGTCGGACTCTTAGCATCTCCCAGTTGCAACTTCTGGGACTTCAAGGATCTGCTGCTAATGTCTTGGTACTTGATATCACAGGACACCTTCTAAGGCCTGCAGAGTTTAGGTCCCGATGGCTCAGAGAAGGTGGTTGTGATGTTGTCTCCTTGACCTAGAGCTTCTACTATGGTGGAAATCCCCAAAAATCACTAAAATCACACCCTGTGTTTAACTACATTTAAACAGACCAGTGATTTTCTCCACTGATTGTCACCCGGGGTTAATTATTCAACAGGCTTTTCACGTACAGTCAATGAAACACTCATATTAACGCCATCTCTGACTAATGCCGCTGAACTTCCTGTGCCAGAGACTCACAGGTGAATTTGGTGTCACATACTGGGTCGAGTATCATCGGGATCAGACTTTGGGGTAATTATTTGCATCGTTATGATCACCGACCAGAAAATATCCATGACTTGATGTGGTGACATTATGGGTAAGAACTTAACATCCTTTTTGGTTGTCCACCTGGAAACAGAGCCATTTGACTCTTAACATTAAAAGCACTTTATTATTAGAACATTGCTATACCTATGTTTTAGACAAGGAAATGTAACTCAATGTAACAATATGTTAATTTTGAAAACAGCAACAATAAATGTGTGAACAGTTTTTAAACATATAGGAGTAAAAATTAGACTTACTAGACTAAACAAGGCACAGACACTTTCTATCACAGGGTTATCAATAATTCTAATTAAAAATTTGGGGGACATTTTTGTTTGCCAGCAATCATTTTGGCATCCAATAAGGTGTTTGATTAAAGTAATTTATAAAGGGAATTTATTCTATTTATGTTTAGATGTGTTTCCTCTGTTCATGTGTGGAGAATCTGCTTTATTGTTTTTGTTTCTCGCAGCATAAATGCTAATCTTGCTATGCAAATGAAGCTCAAATTTGAAATTGTGCTGTTACTATTGTACTACAAGCTATGTGAATGTTATCATGGATTGTAGGTGTTCATCGCAGGTGTCTTTTTGGGAATGTGCCGTCTAATCATTTGTAATTAACAGTTTGATAAGATGGTTGTTGCGCAGAGATTGTTTTTGAAATGAAGAATAAAAGGCTAAGAAGTTATGTGATTGGATATGTGTCTTTATATCTCTGTTTTCATACTCTTGGCATCAGTTTCTTCCAGTGGAAACAACGTGCAGATCAATAAGTTGATATTTCATTGTTAACTAACACTCAGTTACTGGCATGAGTAATCTGAAGCAGTCAAATGCGAGTGTATGCTAAAGCTGCATAAATGCTACTTACACATATATTTCTTCATACAGTGTCAAAGGCAGAGACCCTAATGGATTGGGAATCTATCCGTCTGTTTCTTAAAGTTATCTGGAAGCTGCAGAGCGAAGAAGGTCTTCCAGAGCATCCACCTGAAAGAAAGAAATCCAGGAGACATTCTGAGACGTTTACAGTTTTCTGCCACCATTAGCATTTGCCTCACCATCTAGCAGGCCACCAACTGTTCCGTCTCACCTGGCTGCTTTCTCCCACGTTGAGATTTTTGAGCTGGTAGACGGTCACTTGTCCATCACTGTCCCCGACTACAACACAGTCTGTCTGTTTGACAAACAGCAGGGAAGTCATCGTCACTCCAGGGGCAGCAGGCTGCACAATGACCGGGTCCAGACTGAAGGGCAGAGGTGGACAGGACACATCAGAGAGACAAACTACGAACAAAACAGTCAGATTCACCTTCTCAGTCCAACTCACATGCTTGAATTGAGGTCCCAGATCTCCAGCTGTTGTTCATTGACAGCCCCAAAAACCGTGGCCCACTTTGGGGACCATTTGACGTCATAAACACTCCTGTGGGTGGAGGTGAAGCTCAACACGGGGTTCAGCTGGTTCTGTTTCCAAAGTCGGATGGTCCAGTCGGAGGAGCAGCTCAGGAACACATCCGGACTGAGAGGACTCCATGTGATGCAGTTCACCGGACACTGAGAGGAAGCAGCACGCCAACATTACTGAGGTTATCTCTGATTACTCAACACTGTGGCAGAACACAGACCAGTCCAACAGCAAGTGGCCAAAGTATTCAGTTCCAGTATCAAGCAAGAAATTCAATTTACATTTATTCCAACAAAAAAATATTACAAGCAACCAATAAATCTTAAAAAAATGTAAAGGGAAACCTAGAAAGAGAAAAAAATACATTACTTTTGGGTTATTCCATCTCAAATCATCACAGGTGATTTGATTTTGATTTGATTTGCTTGAAACTTATTCATCATAAACTATCGATTTTTAAATGGTATATGAGAAATTGTAGCTTGATATGTCAAATTCTTTCCAAGATAAATTCTTTTTGAATTTCAAGTCAAGAAAGTCAAAAGAAATTACAAAATCAAGTCCAAAACCAGGCTAAAACCAGTCCCGAACCAGGTCCAAAACCAGGTTTAATACAAAGTTCAAAAACAGGCCACAACCAGGTCAGAAAACCAAGTTCAAAACCAGTCCAAAACCAGGCTAAAACCAGTCCCAAACCAGGTCCAAAACCAAGTTTAATACCAAGTCCAAAACCAGTCTAAAACTAAGTCTAAAGGCATTACAAAACCAATTACAAAACCAGTCCAAAACCATTACAAAACTGAGTCTAAAGCCATTACAAAACTAAATTTAAAACCACTCCAAAATCAAGTCCAAGATCATTATGAAACCAAGTTAAATACCAAGTTCAAAACCAGGCCAGAACCATTACAAAACCAAGTTCAAAACAAAGTCCAAACCAGTTCAAAACCAAAGCTAAAATCAGGATAAAATCAGAGTCCTGATGGCAGCATCATGAAGTCAGTCTGTTACTACAAGTCTCTTCATGTAACTTGAAGACATCCACAAAAGTACTTGTCAAGTTCTTCAGGATGCTAACAAACCATATTCTAAAAGTATCTCGAAAAACTATGTGCAAAAGTAGCTTGGAGAACTGGTGCTGTTGTAAATACAGACAATATACCTACAATATCCTCTATACAAAAGAGTGATAGGCACACATTAACGTGAGTCATATCCTTTCCATCCAAATGGGAGAGTTTGTATTAGCTGGTGAAGAGCTGCTGCCTCCTGCTGGTTGTAAAAAAAAAGGTCAAACATTCTCAGCAGCTGGAAAGACGTCTCCTGTTTTCTTGGCCGGTGGAGTTAAAACCCTTTAAAGTACATTTTTACTGCACTTTACATTGAACTGAGAAGTAATTACAGAGTCTAAAACACGTTACTCAGTGTTTGCAAGAAAAACCTGTGATACACAACCCTCATCATGAAACCTGCTTTAACTCATAACTGCAAACAAAACTTAAAAAACTGAAGTTACACCTGTAATAGCTGATGAAAACAGGGTCAGTAATAAACACATTGCTAGTAAGAGCATTAACAGATTGTCTAAGCTCACGCTGCAGTTAGATTGGACCAATAAGTAAAGGCTGCAGGCTTTGTCGGATGGAGGCGGTTTACATCATGAAAGACTTACAAAGTGGTTTGCGTAGGTCTCCAGAAACTGCTGACTGTTGGAACAGGAGCACTTGTGGATGACACCTTCCCTTGTACCGGTCAGGTAGATACTGGATTCCTGCAGATGGAAGCAATACGACAAAAACAGAGATTTCAGTTACTGTAGCTCAAGAATTAGGGCCTGTGGGCTCAGTGGAAACCAATAACGATGTAACAAATCGCTATTAAGAACTTACTGTTGGATGGAAGTCAAAACACAGACCAGGGGTCAGCGGTGACAGAATGTTGTCTTTCGTCTGATCTATCTTGGTCCCTCCAGGCCTCCTCTTTGTATTAACCCTCTTCAGCATCATCAGGTCTGTGAGATGTTGTAGAGCAGATAGTTTCATATCAGTCTGAATGTTTCTGTTGCGGACGAAGAAACCACTGAACATGAGCACATTCAACATCGGGCTGCACACGTCAGCTGTTCGGTTCACCACCTTCATCCAGGTTGAGATATCAAGATAAACGCTTGTCATTATATTTGGAATTTTAAGTAATAATGTGATAAACTGGATTCAGATCGTTCCATGTCAAATCATAAAGTTTGTAGAACAAATTCTGGTCGACTGTCCCTAATCTGCCTAAACTTTTTATAGCAAAAAATATGAATAATAAGTCAGATGTTTGTGAAACTTTATCTTGATATATAAATACTTTATGGAATAATTTCTTTTTAAAAAACTAACCATCAACCCACTTCCAGCCCTTTTGAAATATTAACATTTGATGCTATATTTAAACGACTATATTTCAGGAATTATTAAAGATAAAAGACGAAAATTTTCACTGTTATTCCTCATTTTGTCAGAATGTTGGTCCAGAATCAGCCAAACTGGACAAGCTAATCAAATAACCTTTGAGTATGGGGAAGCTGAAATATGAAAAATCTGTTCAAGCCATCATGAAAGCACACATTAACAAAAAAAATGATAACGCAAAAGTCAACTAGTGATATTTTCTGAACCATATGTAGCTGCATGTCCCAATATTACAAGACAAAGCATATGGAAAACATTTAACATGAAACACCTCGTTAAAAAAATTGAAAAAGTTCATTTCGTTGAACTTCCATTGAGCTGATTTAGCAGGTTTAATAAGTTGCACCACAAATATTGGTAGATGGCTGAATCCAAGTACAACAGAGTTCTGGAGTTTTAAAATGTCTTTCCAAATACAACTACGAGAATCCTTCTTATAATATGAGCATTTTTTTCTTTTAACTATGATTAAATTAACCCCTGGAACATGCTGAAAGAAGGTCAATGGGCAATTATAGAAAGGTATTTGATAGATCAATCTAAAAATTTCACAGATGCCATTATAAATATGGATAGCTTAGAATAACAGAAGTGTCAGGCAAATCAGAGATGGTCGATCAGAAGGCCACTGATGATCTGAGACTGAATTATCTAATCATGTCTAATATATATTTTCAGTTCAACACTTCTGGATGGTGTGTGTGGTTGAAAAGCACCCATACAGAGGTTTTGTGAAGAGGTTACAGTGCCATTTTGTTTACCTTTGGATCTATGCGTTGGCTAAACCGACACTCCTAAAACCACAGTGTGTTGCTGAGTACACTACCTGTGCAGTCGAGGCCGCCGCTGAAGACAAACCACTTGCAGATTCTGCCGTCTGCGCCCACAGAGAACAGAGCCTCCACCCTCTCCTCCCCTGTCAAACTGAGCTCCCGTTGGATCCATCTGACCTGCCACACTGGACCCAAGTGTTTGTTGGGACAGTCGCTGCACAGAGAGACGCCCAGACAGAGAGTGAGCGGCGCTAAGTTTATGTGTCAGGTGTGATGCTAAAGCTGCACTGTCCACCTCACGCCGTCCTCACCGGCTGCTGATGACACTTGGCTTGTTGTCTTGACTCTGCACGTTGTAGATGCTGATGCTGCCGTCGTGCATCCCCACAGCCAGCTGATTGGGGCTGTTGGCTGAGAAATCCAGAGAAGTCACAGTGCTGTCACAGTGGAAGAAACGCTCAGGCCACTGCAGGAGGAGACACATTACAGCCGCTGGCAATCACACAGAGATTCTAAGAAGCATCTTCAAC
Organism: Dascyllus trimaculatus; assembly: GCA_024666655.1. Taxonomy (NCBI): domain Eukaryota; kingdom Metazoa; phylum Chordata; class Actinopteri; family Pomacentridae; genus Dascyllus; species Dascyllus trimaculatus. Next base: position 11,962,756 of record CM045454.1, read on the forward strand.
GTTTTCCCCTTTAATTGCTTTTCGACTTTGAATGAGGGTCGATTTAAGGTGACTCTTTTTATGTCAAAGTAAAAATAGATTTCTACAAAGCCATGTCACTTAATAAAAAATAAAAACCATGAAATGAGTGACTTTAAAGAGACACATCTAATTCAACACAGGTACAACCAATGAGTGCTCAAAGTCCCACAATTAGTGACATGGAGATAATCAGAGTGCAGTAAATGTGTCTCAATTGAATGTAGTATAAAGACACGAGTCACTGTTGAATCAGTACTCCTGATTATAACTACACGAACACTGCACATCACCACAAACACACCGTCCCCCACCATAAAGTATAACTTGTAACTCCATCAGAGGGAGTCATGGGTGTCTTGGTGGCCTCCATCACTCAGTCTTTAAGTACGACCTGCTCTAGTCAGATTTGCACATTTACCACATTCTGGGTAAATTTAACTGTACTCCAAGGTATATTCAGGATATTTTCTAGCGTCCATCCCCTGAATTATGCTTTTCAATAACCACTAAATTGCCTGAAGTGTTCTTTTGTCTTCATGGTAGAGTTACAGGCAGGAGTACTGACTCACCAGTGACCAGACCTTCCAGATACAGGAGACTTCATACTACAATAACTTGAGACACATTCACTGCACTCAGATGATCTTTATTTCAGTGGTTCTCTACTGGTGGGTCGGGACCCAAAAGTGGGTCGCGAAGCCATTTTTAGAGGGTCGCAGAAGCCCCACCCCCCAAAAAAGTAGTGGCATAAAGTCTTTTATTTTAAAGGAAATGTATCTTATGACACAGTTTGCTTTCAATAGCAGGATATTTAGTGGTGGTGACACCAGTAGTTGCCCACTATTAACCTCTAGATTTGACTCTGCCACCTTATGGAGAAATTTATGCTAAAAACTTGCCAAAAATAAACCAAAATATGTTCCGAATCTGTCAAAATTGGCCAAAATAGACCCAAAAACTTAGTAAAAACGTCCAAATATACCAAAAATGAGCAAAAAATAAGCCAAACTTTTCTTGTGTTGTATCAAAATGCATTGAGACAACACCCAAAAAAACCTTAATTTGTTCACAGGAACAGCAAACTTCAACAATTTGGGTCGCGACTGATATTAATAGAGACATAGTGGGTCCTGAGGCTGGATCAGTTGAGAACCACTGCTTTATTTCATTAACTGTGACATCTAGCTTCAACTCCTGCGCCTGTGTTGAAGTGTTACTTTAAGAGGGAGTAAATACTTATGCAATCACTTAATTTGCAATTTGAGTCTTTTTGTAAATTCTTGTCCAAAAAAGCCAACTTAAACTGAACCTGATTCAATGTTGAATGCTTCTGCAATCGCTTATTTTACACTTTTAATTAGTTCATGTTACTTTAACTAATATTCACACTTTGACATTAAAGAGTTTGATTTATTTTTGTAATTTCTTGTCAAAAAAAGCCAAATGAAATCCTTTTTAAGCAATACTTTTTACAGGCATTGTAAATTCCCACTCAACACTCTGCATGCTGCTGAGGAGATGATCTCTGAAGTTTAGGGAAGTAAATCAAAGTCCAAACAGAGTCATACCAGCGGGTTTTTGATGGACCAGCAGCACACCAGACCTGGTTTCTGGTCCCCGGAGTCCAACTGGCCATAGCCCACAGCCAGGAGGTCCTAGTACAGAAAGTACAGCACATGCAGATGTCTTTAGGTGAAGTAACATGCACTTGATTTATGTAAACATAACTTTTTATAGAAAGAAGAAAGGAATAGAACCATAAAAGCAAATGTTTTCCTACAGTGTAATAAAAGTATCAGCAAGAGTAGCTCCTGTTAGCCTCCCAACATCCATTTCTAAAATGATTTTGTAATATTATGCAAGAATATATGTTGGGATGCATGTTCACTAAAAGAAGAGGCCCATTAATCAGGCTTTTCACATATTTCAGCACCAACACTCGTTCAGAAACATCACAGGGTGCAAAAGACAACATTAGTCTCACTTTAGCTCTTGGAAGAGAGAAACACACTCTTCATTCACAACAACCAAAATGTATATAAACCAATGTAAAAGCATGTAAAACCTAAAGAGCAGCGACTCCTACAGCAACAGCTAGCTAATGAGATAGCCTCAGCTGAACCAATCTAACTACTTTATCCCATTTCTATTTTATTTCTTATATTAAACAAATGTTTTATGCTCTACATTTGTGTAGTTCAGTTTGTTATTTCACACAAATGACGCAACAGCTAAATCTAAAAGCAATGAAGGAAAAAAGGGCAAAAATAGAGCCGCTAAAAGCTAATTCACCTAGATTGGCAGACTATTACTAACTACTAACTACTAACTACTGCCTCTGCCTCAGCGGTTTGTGTGATTTCACTTGTTAAGCTACTTCAAATAATATTTCAATAAAAGAGAAACAATAATTGATCTAGCTTATCAGTTTAAATGAGCAAGAAACATACTGTGTTTGTATCTACTATGCCTTTACCTGCACCTTTTAGATTCACTATTTCAATATTTTTTAGGTTTTGTGGAAATTCAGTAACAGTGATTAATAAAACTTAAATTTATAACTTCTGTTGCACATGTTAGCCAAGAACCTTCAAACTTCAAACCGTTTCTTCTCAACTTCTCTGTTTCTGTAGTTGCAGTTTTTTTTTTTTCTACATTTGTAGTTCACAGTCGTTGTTCTCTGTTACCGGGTTCTTCTTGTTCCAGGCCATACTGCTGACGCTACGTCCTCTGCTGATCTCACAGCTGAAGATCCAGAGACACTGCAGGGATGGAGACTCAGAGTCCTCTGTATCCTCCTCTCTCTGCTCCACGGTCTCGGGCTTCACCGGTCTGTCTGGGTCTGGATAAATCATTACATTCATACTTATTCATTCCTCATTTAATACCTGGGATCACTTTATTTGAAGTCACCGAAGGCTCACAGATGTAATATCAGGCAGTACAGACACATCACTCATGTGTCAGTTAAAAAAATAGTCCATTTGTATGACAGTGAGCTGAGATTACCTTCTAGTACAGGCAGCTGTCTGTAAGCAGCCAGCAGAGGTTGGAAGTTGTTTAGCAGGACGCTCCTCTCCATCACCAGTAAGCTGTGCTGGAACTTCTCTGACTGCATGATGAGCTGCAGCTCCGACTCAGTGTTTGAAGTGTTTCCAAATGCGTCCACGTCTTTTCCTGAGCTGGAAGCGCTGACTAGAGAGACATACGTATGAGAAAATAACACATCTGTTGATGAAAAACTATCCTTAATAAACTGTAAAAGGAGTTAAAGCTGTAAGAATTACAATAATAATATAAAAGCCAGCAGACTAAAGCAGAACTTATCCTCCACATTTAGCGTCCTTCACAGTTACCTGTACTGATTGTGCTGCCCACTGACACACTTCTGTCTGTAGCTCTACTGGAGTCCACAACAGCTTCCAGGTAATCTGCCTTCCCTGGTTCAGTGCTATCGGATGTTTCTTCCTGCTCAAGGCCGCACAGAGTGTCATACATGTCCCAGGTGGTAACAGTCATTGCTGTGCAAATGGAGACATTGGAAAAGATTGTCCACTTTGAAGATCTGAAAAAGTATTAACTGTGCACCGATGGATCGGTTCTATCTAGATAGGAATCTGTAGGATTAAGCTCAGAGGCACAAACTAGAGTTGCAATAATTACAGTAGGTCAACACATCTAAAAAAAGTAAATGTATCCAGTTATTTAACACTTTTTTTATCAAACAATGCAAATTAGCAGTGGAGAAAAAGCTCAGATATGTAACTGAAAGTAGTCTACTGGATAAATGGTTAAAACAGATGTAACTGAACAATAATAATTGGTTGAAATTGCTAAAAGTAAATTAAACACTGTTGAAATAGCCAGGTAGAGGTGTTTAATGGATAATTAAAATAGCTTACAGTTGAAATAAATAGTAGGTGCTGGATAAATGGTTGGAATAAACATTAAAGTGAAAAACTATAATAGTTAAAGCAACGGACAACAATCTAATACTGGAAAATGAAATAAAATATTAAAATAATTGCAAATAATGGATAAAGAGTTGAAGTACTCAGCTGAAAGTAATGAATAAATAGCTATAATGCTTACTAAAGTCAAGGTGTAAAAGTTACAAGTGAATAAATGTTATTAATCACTAAAAATAGTTAATAAATAGAGTAAAAAGCTAGTTAAAAATAGTCTAAAAAAGGTTAAAAACGGCTTAAAGTAATAAAATACAAGTTGAAATAATGAACTAAAAGTGAAGGATAGTAAACAGTGAAACAATAGTTGGTAAAAGAAGTGGATGAACGGATTAAACAGTCGGACAATAGTTATGGAGGAATAGTTAAAAATAGCCGAAGTAGTTAGTCAACTGCTGGATTAATGGTTTAAATGAAGATCAAAGAGCTCAAACTAAATAAATGGCTGAAATATATTAAAATAAAAGAAAGGAATGGATAAACAGTTAGAAAGTAATACATAAAAAGCTATAGTAGGTGCTAAAGTAAGAGTGAAAGAGCTACAGGGGAATGCATGGTTGAAAATGATAGAATCAGTCAATAAAGTGTCGAAATTTGAGCTAAAAGTTGTCGATGAAAGGTTCAAATAGCTAAAAGTGATGGATGAAAAGGTTGAAACTGTAAATGGAAGGTACTGAATAGTAAAGAATGTAAAACAGATTTAAAAGTCATAGTTAAAAGTCACCTGATGCATCATTTACAGCAGTGGTTCTCAACTGGTGGGTCGGTACCCAAAAGTGGGTCGCGAAGCCATTTTTAGAGGGTCGCAGAAGCAAAAAGTAGTGGTATAAAGTCTTTTATTTTGAAGGACATGTTTCTCATGACACAATTGGCTTCCAGTAGCAGGATATTTAGTGGTGATGACACCAGTAGTTGCCCAATATTAACCTCTAGATTTGGCTCTGCCAGCTTATTGGAGAAAATTATGCTAAAACGTGCCAAAAATAAACCAAAATGTGCTCAGAATCTGTCAAAATGGGCCAAAATATGCCCAAAACTTGGCAAAAGTGTCCAAAGTGTCCACTGATTTACACAGTTAGCTTAAAGTACTGGCTAGTTACAATACTTATTTAAGAGAACCAATATCTACTTTTATCTAATTAAAAACTGTGTTGATTAACATCCAGATAAGAGCTGTCCTTCTCTGTGTACTAGATGTTTAAATCAAGTTGCCTAAAATGAACTACTGCAGCCTTCTGATGGTAAACAGACCTGCCTGCCTCGTGAGCTTTAACACATTTCTACGAATCAATGCTGAGGAGAGCGACACAGATCAGACTGACCTGCGTCCACCATGAGCAGGCTGTCACTCTGGACTTGTTTGTGTTTAGCTGCTCCATTCAACGTCTGCATCGATCGATCCACGTACTTATCGTTGCCCACCTTGTTCCTGCAGATCTCAGCATACTGACTGTTTCTCTCACTGTGGAAACAAGGAGAAGATGACAGACTGCTACAACCAAGCAAGTATATGCAGTTTTAACCCACACATCAACAGATTAAATAGCCACAGAACGCATGAGCATGTGTGTCCCAGTCAGCTCCACATAGAAAGATGTATCACTCTGTGTTTAATCAATTACAAAAGATTAAAAATGGTACATCTTTACTTGGGGAAAGTGTTGAAGTCGACCACTCAAAGCCGGCTTTATACACATCTTGGACAGTTGAAAACATCAGGAAGTAGAAGACTTGACTCACATGATAGCGTCTGCCTCATCAGCATCCACAGACACGGAGGCGCTGGGTATGTCCAGCAGTGAGATGGTCTCGGTCTCAGTGAGGACGACGTCTATGATCTCTTTCAACATCTCTTCCGTCACCTGTTCTTTCAGCTTGTCTTTTTTCAGCTTCACATCTGACAGAGAACCAAAGCCATGAATCTCTCATCAAACGTCACAGAAGATATGTTGCCACAGAGCCGAGACATTCAAATGTGGTATATTAACTGTATTTTGCAGCATTTATGGAGCAGACAGAACAGACAGTACAGCTGAAATGAACCTGGGACGCTGATGGGCAGGTCTCTTTTAGAAAACGAGTCCTCAATCTCCTCGTTCACTGACTCTATGGTGGACTGACTGGATATCCTGCTGCTTCCAAATGCTGACCTGGAAAACAAGGTCAGAGTATCAGAGTAGCTCCAGCTGTGTGACCATCAGTTCAGCTGGTGGAAAACGAGGTGCTGCAGTACTTGGAGAAGGGCACGGTGAAGCTCCCTGTGGATGCGGTCTGGTCTGATGCTGACCCAGCAGAGATTTCATCCACAAAGAACCTGCTGCCTTTGGCCTGAGCTGCTCCTGGATCTGCCTGGTACAGCGGCTGAGGAGTGACGTCATTGCCGTCTTCATCGAACACCTGCAAACACAAGAACAACAACTAAGCACTTAGCAAAAATGTCACAGCTACTAGATGTGCACACTAAGCACTGTCTGCAGCTACGGTACTTTTTACTCTCAGACATTTTCTTCCTCTTCCTTTGTGATGCAAAGCTGGTTAGCTCTGTCACTGCATCCCTCTTCATTCAGCATCAAGATGGCTGCCTCCTCATCATCTCACAACCCTCTTCTTTAATAGGCATTGCTGAGTGATGATCTGGTTTGGATTATCGGTTGAATTTACGCACACAGCTCATATACAATGCAATAGTGACTTAAACCATAATTTCAGGATATCTACTGTGAATTTTGACATTTTTACAGTTTCATTCCATTCCATTTTAAACATAATTTGCAAGACTTGAGTTATTATGAGACTTTTTTCATGTTGTTTACAAAGACGCTGTAACTATTTAACCACTGTGATGAAATTTAAGCAAAATTATCAATGATGAAGGCCTGTTGTGTCGACTTTGTAAAGAAATCAACAGGTAGCACTGTCCAATATGATATATAAATACTAGTTTATACCTTATTACCTTATCATATATATTTATATATTAGAATAAACCTTTACAACCATAACCTGTTCATTAGAAAGTACCATTTGGGTGGAAGGACACTTCCAGGACGTTGGCACTGGATCCTTTGGGTACTCTGGCTTGTCCAGTGGGGCCTCTGTCAATCAAACTTGTTCCACTGCATCCTGTTGATGCTTGATCAGAATGGGGTGTAGGAAGTTTGGAGGTCAAATCAACATGTTGGACCATTGTCATGTTCCTCAACATGTTCCTGATTGTTTGATGTTTTTTCCATGTGGTGGGGTGCATTTTCCTGTGGGGGTAGACCAGTGACATTTGGGATTTCCATTTGCATGAGGGAGTGTGTTTGTTGTGGGACAATGTTTATTTGGGTGTCTAAGTCTCATCAACACGGATGTTAAAATCCAAGGTTTTCCATCAGAACATCACATAGTACCAATATGATCAGTGTTATTCACTTCACCTGTCAGTGGTCATGATGTTGTGGCTGATCGGTGTATGTACATATAAACTATTTTATAGTCCCTTATTACATTTATTTATATATTACTCTTTAATTTATTATATTTTTTGATGATCCTCCTAAAAAGGTCTTTTTTTCATTAAAGCAGTCAAACATGTTATTTTTCTTCTTCTATTCTGTGGTAATTTTCCTTTTATTTTTGTTAATAATTCTGTGGTTTGACACTGGGGTTTTAAGTATACTGAGATGGCATTGTTTTTTCCGACAGATCAAAGGTGTAGTTTACTAAGGAGATAAAAAGAAGACTCGTCAGTACTTATTTAAAAAATCAGTAAGTATTCAAAAATAACGTCCTACTTACAACACAGCTGATGAGCTCCAACTTGAACAACTACAACAGTAAAATGCTGCTCACACATGAAAACAGGAGTAACACCTAAAATATAGAAACATTAGGTCCATTTTCCTGATTCTACTTACTGTTTACATACTTCTGCTGAAGTAACGTGTCTGACTTTGTACTTTTACTCGTACAGGAGTATTACTACAGAGTTGTTAGTGGTCTGAGTGAAGGATGCGGATAATTGCTGAAAAAACACAAATAAGGATAACCTGGAGTTTGTTTTTACCCGGACAGTTGGTTTGGGACTCGGGACGTGGCTCTTGTCCAGGACCTTGCTGCCTCCTCCCAGACTGAGGCTCCTCCGGCTGTTGGTGAGTCTGGAGTTCACTCCATGACGGCCGGAGATGTTCACCGCCCGGGAGGAGCTGGAGGGTGGAGGAGCTACGAGTTAGATGTCCGCTTATATAGACCGTGCTAAATAAATTAGTTTCTAAAATATGTCAACTTACGGCCTCAGAACCAGAGTCCTCTTCCTGTTTTTGTCTTCTGTTGAGGAGGACATTTTATTGTAGAGTCGCCGTTGTTATGGTGTCCTACTGTGTTGCCATGGCAACGTGACGCCGCATACCGATATGCGGAAGCTGCAGTTTCAGGACCTTAAAATAGCGCCACCTGTCAAAATGGTGGATTGAAAATGCAATATTTATCATTTTAAAGTTTTATACCACATAGAATACTATTTTCTGTCTAAATACATATAGTTTCAAAGGCTTATTTTAACCCAAAATACTATTTTCTGGTCAATTATTTAAAGTTTGAAAGGTTTATTTCACCCAAAATACCAAATCCTCCTTGAGTACTAAAGTTTTAAAGGCCTGTTTGAACAAAAATCCAAAGAATTATAGTTTTAAAGTGCCCCCCTGCCCCCCTCCAAATGGTACTTTCTAATGAGCAAATTTAAGTTTCAAAGGTTTATTCTACCCAAAATACTACATCCTCTTTGAATATTTAAAGTTTTAAAGGTCTGCTCCACCAAAATCACATCTTTCCATCCAGTAATTAAAGCTTTAAAGACTTTTTCCACCCAAATGGTACTTCCTAATGAATAAGTTGTGGTTTTAAAATCTTTATTCTACCTAACATTAGCTTTAGGTACTTGTAGTTTTAAAGGTTTGTTCAAATCAAAATACCACTTTCTGTCCAAGTACTTATGGCTTTATTGGTTTATTTCAACCTAACGGTACTTTCCAATGAACAAGTTATTTTTCACAATGGTTTATTCCACTCAAAACATTACATTCTCTCCAAGTACTAATCGTTTTAAAGGTTTATTCCACCCAAATGGTACAAACTAATGAACAACTTATGAATTTAATGGTTTATTCCACCCAGATGGTCCTTTCTAATGAACAAGTTATAGTTTTAAAGCTTTATTCTGCCCACAGTACTATTTTCTGTCTGAAATAAAGTTTCATAAGCTGCATTATTTGTGTGATATAGCAAACTTGGTGCATCAAAATCTGTGGATTTTTTTAAGCAGACTTGAAGCCGAGGCTTTTTTTTAGTGGTGGTTCAACGGTTGAGGTTCTGAGTTACAGAGCAGAAAGCTGAAGGTTCAAATCCCAGTGTTCCCAAGCCACCGCTGTCTGGCCCTTGAGCAATGCCCTTAACCCTAACAGCTCCAGAGGCCTTATCATGGCTGACCCTGCACTCTGACCCCAACCCAGATACATGGAAAGAGAATTCCACCATAATGTATTTGTGACAAACAGGAACAGGAAAAAGGCAGGAGAAGAGTAAATTGCAATCATGGCTGTTTGTTTTTAAACACGCTATTGAGGCAAAAGAGCACCGAACACACTCTGCACCGCCACCTGAGCTCATAACTGCTTTATTCTTGATCTTAGATAACTGAAGCTGTCAAGGGTGAATGAGAGGCGGTGAAATGAGACTGAAGAGAGCATCTTATCAGTGGAGTCACTGTGATCTCTGCTCTTTAGATAAGGCTCGTTTAAAAGAAGGCAAACATGGACACATTTGTCTCCCAGTCGCTGTGTGAGATTTGAATCCAGCAGAAGGACCAGGCAGAGGAAGATGGCAAAAGACAGGGACGCCCAGAGAGAGGAAAGGAGCAGCAGAGATGAAGAAGAAATGCAAAACAGGTTGGTGACAAACCCGCTAACACAACTGCTTTATTAAATAGCTCATACACCTCATACAGGTGTTTCTGACCTGTTCATGAAGACACTACACTGGTTCTTAAATGCTACAGTGCATCCAGCTGATATGGTCACAGACACAGACCAGACTCTGTTTTTACTGTTTGTGTCCAGGAGGACTAAACAGTCTAAGCGTAAAGAAGACGAAGACCTTTATCTGGGCTGTCTAACCAAACTACACCTGATCCTGATCGCCGTGGCTGTTGGAGTTATCATTCTTATCATCATAATCACCGTCAGCGTTGTGCTCACCACAAAGAAAGGTACCTTCTTCAAGATATTTACACTATAGGTGAATTTCACTGGTGAAGACCTCCATCAGATTTTACCTAAATACATTTATACATGTCATGTGTTGAATGAATAATTTAGTGTTGATTTAAATGCATTTAATACTGCTTTGTGCTTAACTAAAAGTACAGATATCACTATTTTTAGATCAGGTTCAGTGTTTATTGGCTCATTCTTATGAGGCTGGTTTATTCAAAAGCATGGTGGCTGATGGAGACACAAAGACGTCTTGCAGTTTAAAATTCTCCCAAGTGTCTCTGATCCATAGAGCCCAAGGTTGTTCATGTTAGCCGCTCAGTTGTGGAGCAGTTGCTGACTGACTTTAGGGACCTTTTAACAGGTAGAAATCTAAAAAAGAAAGACAAAATAAAGGTTGACCCCTTTCACCCTGGAGGTCCCGACACCCGGACCAGGCTCCATTGGTAAAATGCTTCCATGTGCAACTACCACTGGTTTTTGAATATTGCAGTTGTTGACTCATTGTTATGAGGCTGTTTACTCTCTAATTTACAGTTTTGAGCTGGTGGAAGTAAGTTTTTAAGTTCTCACTTGGCCTGATAACCGAGACAGACAGACTTACTTAGTCTCTTCGATCCATAGAAGTCAAGATATTTATTTTGGCTTTGCAGTTGTGGAACCAGAGTTGAAAAGGTTCCTGCAGCTTCCTTCCATTTTAAGCAGGATTCAAAAATCTTGTACGATTCTTGGGTCTTTTTTAAACAAATGGATGCATTTACCTTACAACTGTACAAGTGAATTAATTCAAAGTCATATACACTGAGGTGAGTCAGCTCTGTTTGCCCAGCAGAACATTACCTCTGAAAAATCCCTTTACAAACATATTAAAAGACCTGTCTATCCACATACAGTAACAGCAGAGATCTAATACAGTCTCTTGGAATCAGATGCATATCACTCTCCATATTGAGCAAGCCGGTCTCTATGTCTATATTTAGCAAAGGCTCCTGTAATCTGCACATAATAACAATATAACTATTGTCCTTGATGTCACCCAAAGATTTGTTCGATTGCAGTGGTCAAAGTTCCCGTGATAACACATCAAGTCAGTTTAATCTGATAAAGCATCATATATTTATATATTATAGTTATTACACTATTATGTCATATAGCAATTAAACATTCACAGAACAGGTGGAAAAAGAAAATGCACCTTTGGATTTAAATACTGGTTGAACCTCTTTGGACAGCTTCAAACAAGCTGTTGTGGTAACTGCTGATCAGACCTGCACAACATTCAGGAGGAATTCTGGAAGATGATTCCTCATCGAACTACAACGGCTCTACAGTTTTCCTGCCATTGTAGCACAGTCATCGAACAGACACAGATTTTGAACTGCTTGCAGACGCGTGCAAAGGGGGTCTGCTTGGACTCTTGAAGACACTTGCAGAACTTAGGAGATGATGAAATTTACATCATGTGTATCCTAGTCTTGCATAACTAGATCACTGTGTCTGCGCTTGAGAATGGTCTGACTGCACCTCATTATGATTCTGCTACAGTAGGAAAATGCTCTAGCTCATTTGGATTTCTTCAGACTAATCAAAGTCATCTTGGGTGGTGCTAAGCCCAGGATGCAGTGATGGTGCCCCGTCAAAATAGTGATGGGAAAATTGTTTTAGTGGAACGTATGCATGCAGGGAGACGAACAATGTCATTAAAGTGGCTGATTCACAAGAGAAAACCGGATGTGTACCACAGTGAATGCATAGTCCTCACAGTGAAGCACAGAGATGCAAGTGTGATGATATGGGACTGTATAAGTGCAAAAGGTGCGGGAGATGATATTTATAGATTGCAAATGGTTGTGGACGTACCAAACTACAGGCTGACAGGACGACTCCCAGGATTGAGACTGTCATCAAAAATAAAGGAGAACATACAAAGTATTTGAAAAGTAAATGAAAGGTGTGCTGACCTTTGTTGCCCTGAGCTCCCATGCTTAATATAGTGAATCTAAACTTTTGGCATTAGCAAAAACCCTGCTGTTCAACTTAGCACAGGGATGTACTCACCTCTGCTGTATACTGTAATATGACACGACTAAATTGATACAATCAATTTAGCCATTACATGCATGAAGAATTTATACCTTAAGTACTACACAGCTGGCAACATGCAGGGTTAAAGTAGAATCAGAAGTTGCAAAAACTATGACAAACATAAAATATGGAGTCCCGTTTACCATATATTCTTTTAATTCTTTGCATTTGAAGCAAGACTCATCACTTTTTATATGACAAACACTCTCACAGACTACCCTGTTCCTCCCTAATAGGCTTTAATAACCCCTATAGTTAGTAGAGCTGTTTAATAGATCAATGTATGTTATTACCTATTCTAGCTTATAGAATATTTTGTATATAAAATATATCTGAGTTTTCACATGTCTCAGTCACATGTTTTTACAATCTTACATACTTATGAGCCGTCCTTGTCTTAGCATCCAATCATGTTCTCCAGCTCCTCGTCCCTCGTTTCCACCTGGAGGAGACATGCTGGACTTCCTGGTGCAGGAGGGGCAAATCAGCGAACCTGATGGCCTGTTTGCCTCCTGGTTCCACAGAGCCAACAGCAAGGAGGAGATGAACAAAGCCCTCGCAAGTAAAAACACACACACTTGACTTTAATTTGATAATGTTTGCCCCGGCAGCTACATCGTTTTTACTTGTAAGTTTTGTCATTTTACAGATTGATCCTGTTTTATTAAATTACTGATAATAACTAGTAAAATCACAGAAAAACATATTAATTGACATGTTGAACATAAAAAGGCCAAAACTTTAAATAACATCCAAATAAAAAATCTGCATTTTTATTAATGGCAATTCACTCTTTTATAGCATTTGACAATAAAATAAAATATTTATTTATTTGTATTATCTTTATTTATTTTTAAGCAGCAAAAACATCACTATAATTGTAGATGTATTTATTATCTAAAATTGAAAATTATGTATGTTAAGGATTGAAAAATGGTGAATATTTTTAAACTATTATTTTACAGATTTTCCCTGTTTAGATAATATCAAGTAAAGTCACAGAGACAGTATTAATTTACATGTTGACAGTAAAACAAAAACAGGCCAAAAAATCGTAAATAATGTCCACATAGAAAAATCTGTATTTTTACAAACAGTAACACAGCATGTGACCATAAAATGACAGTGTTTTACTGTATTTAAATCAACAAAAAAAACATTCATTTACAGATATTTGTGTTTATTTGAAAGATAATTATGTTTATTAGAGATTGAAAATGGTAACTAATTTTATTTATTATTTTACAGATTTTCCCTGTTTTGTTCAATTACAAATAATATCTAGTAATATCAGAAAATAGTATTCATTTAGATATAAATATATGTTGACAGTAAAACATATAAAATGTCCACATCAAAAAATAGTAAAAGTAACTTGTGAAAAAATTAATTTGCCCACAAATTTACTTTTTTACTGAATTAATCAGTAAAAAAATCTCAATTATTTACATATATTTACCATTATTTACCCTATTTTAAACATTACAGTACATCCACTATTGTTTAATGCATTTTAAAAACTAAATGATGAGATTCTTCATTTTATTTTTTACAGTGTATGAGCTTTACATCCTGCACTGAACAACAACAATATATTTATGTACCTGCCCCCTCCCCTCTCATCTCCCAGGTGATGTCATGATCCTGGAGGCTGATGTCACTCTGATGGGCTATGGGACCCCCAATGTGCAGCCGATCCCCATCATGGCTCATCCTCCTGCCGTCCAGAGTGACAACACTCTTGACCAGTGGTTGGACGCTGTGCTGGCCTCCAGAAAAGGTACAGACCAGGTTAGTGTTGATAACAGATTCCCTGAACGACAGGTTTTAATGGCTTTTGTCTCCTTGCAGCCATAAAGCTGGACTTCAAGGCTCTGGATTCAGTGGGTCTGTCGCTGGACCTGCTCAATCTAAAGAACAGCAACAGAAGCTTAGACAGGCCTGTCTGGCTTAATGCAGACATCCTCCTCGGACCCAACACGCCAAGCTTCATCCCTCCAGTCAATGGAACCAGGTAGGAAACCCTCCCAGGTTTAGAAGACTTAGGTGATGAAATACAATTATAATCCACATCAGCAGATCTGGAGGCAGGCAATAGAAAGGTAGAATTGTAGTTTCACTCTTTCTTTCCTCCCTTCGTTTGTCAGATTTCTTCAGTTGGTTCAGGAGAAGTTTCCAGATGCCACTTTGTCTCCAGGGTGGATGGTAGGAAGAGTTACTGCAATCTGAGAAAGAATCACTGTGTATAATAATAGTTTTCCTCCAGCTGGTGTCAAGGTTCTGATTGCGGTAATGCCAGTCAGCTGATCAAGTAGTTGGCCAGTTAGTTCAAGGATTCAACCCTTTGATTGAGCTTAGGTCAAAGATACAGCAGGTATTTCTTCATCTGTGAGTATGAAACGGTCTGCTGGGGTCTTCTTGAGGTAAATTTCGTCATCGCCCCATGAGATACGACTGTAGAACAACAGAACAGTCTTTCATGTAGGCATCCAGCAGTATGCAGTGTTTTTATGCCAGTTATTGTAATTTTCAGTTACCATTGAATTGTTTCTGACAGGTGACCTATGCACCTCCACTTTTCGCCGCCACCTACACCAGGGCCATGGTGGAAGACATGTATAATATGGTTAAGGACTTACCCCAAAAGGTAAGCAGCAAACGATGCACAAATCAACATTCTTCCAAGTGCGCAGCGGTTACCAAAACTGGGGAAAATGGGGCTCCACATGCCAAAGATATTTAAATATATACACTTTTTAAGCTCCTACAACCTAATGTTCACACTCCTCTGCACATCAACGGTAGAAAGATGTTTCACCATGCTGAATGTATCTTCCAACAACTTACTCTTCTGTATGTTTTTAAGCCATGCTGCATTTATTTACATTTTTTAAACTAATATTTTGTTAATTTGGGGCTGCACAGTGGCTCAGTGGTTAGCACCGTCGCCTCACAGCTAGAAGATCCCTGGTTCGAGTCCCGGTTAGGACGTCTGGAATCTTTCTGTGTGAAGTTTGCATGTTCTCCCTGTGCATGAGTGGGTTTTCACCAGGTACTCCAGCTTCCTCCCACAGTCCAAAAACATGCTGAGGTTAATTGATTATTCTAAATTGTCCATAGGTAAGAATGTGAGTGTGCTTTGTTGTCTGCCTCTATGTGTAGCCCTGTGATAGGCTGGCGACTTGTCCAGGTGTCCCCTGCCTTTGCCAGAGTCGGCTGGGATGGCTCCAGTCCCCCCACGACCCTACAGAGGTTTAAGCGGTGTAGAGATAATGGATGGATGGATTTAGTTAATTTTTACAAATAGCAGCATCACAACCATGGTGTTATTTATTCACAGTCATTGAACTCAAGGTATCACAGTAAATTTGGTCCTGATATGTGACAATAATCTACTCTGCAGACATGACAGCATTAAGATCTGCAGTGAAACTTCAGGATGTTTTTTCATCTCTAGGTGACGTTTCCAGTTCATGCTATGTTGGTTCGCGAGGGCTGGCAGCATCTTAGTTGGCTCCTCAACCAATCACCACGGTAACAGATAACTTCCATTTGAATTACAGCAAAGTTGTAAATCAGTAATTTGTCATCCATTTACACAACAGTGTGCTGGCTGATCTTTCTGAAGATTTTTTAAAACCATAGAAACAGACTGCAGGACTAAGACATATATTTGTGTTCAGGCTGTCTGATGGTGAAACTCCGACTGTTCTGATGTTGTTATTTTGTCTCTATAGGTTCAGCCTGACTTTGTGGCAGGGTTCAATGCATCATCCAAACGTCAGCGACCTGCTGTTCGTCCGCGACAACTCCCACCCTTCCGAAGTCTACTATGACATATATGAGCCCACGCTGTCAGAATTTAAAGAGGCTGCAAGTAAGAAAAGAGCTGGTAAAAATGCAAACATCAGGAGTCAAAGTCTTCACTAGATGTGGAGTTCAATATGTGAGGCAGGAAGTTAGACACCAGCCTGTCGTCTACATTTTATATGTGCAAGAGTAGCTGAAGTTCGGATGAAGGAACACAGAAATGTAGGTTTGTATTAGTAAATGCATATATTGCAAAGCATTTGTAAAAACCCTAAATCAACATTTTGGCCTTAATACCCTAGTAGGCAGCAGGAACAGTCTTAAACCTAATTTAGAAACGAAGCACAGAGGGCCACTACAACACTGTGGAGTGACATATAAGGAGGTTGTTAAGAGTAATCAGCATCTACCACACTTGTTGTTGCTCATCTTTCCACATTTGCTGACAAGGTAATAACTGATATATGAGTCTTGTTTCTTTATCGATGTATTGATTGCATTTACAGTGAGTCAGGGCAATCTGAGGAGATTCTATCCAGGAGGAGACCTGATGGATTTCCTTCATCCAACTCGCAACTCGGACAACATCTTAAAGAAAGATGTCAGACAGCGCAGCAGCAGCCTGGAAGTACGTTGGTTTACAGTCAGTGATCAGGCCTCTCTACTGGCTCAGCTCTCAGGTATGTAGACACAAAAAACATCACACCTTCTCACACAATAACTGATGTCTAATATGTCAAAATGTTTGATCAAAGCATTGTTTTCATTATGCATAACTGGACTTTACAGACATTATGTGTAGGATGTAAGAAATCTTACTTTTAAGAATGACACCATTACAAGACAAACTAAACAACAGAATACCTCCAGGTGAAAGAGGCCATGTCGCATAAAAATTCCACAAGGAGTTGTTTTAAAATGCATGTTAAGCAGATGTCAAACTTTGACAGACACCGGCAAAAAGTCTGTACAGAAAGAGCTCCATACAGTGTAACACCTCTGTGGAATAAACAGCAAATAATTCTAAACTGTATCACCTTTCAGTGATCACATTGTTTAGAGGTTAAAACATTTAGTATTTTCTTTTATACACAATTAAAAACATTTTTTTAAAAGAAATACTACTTTAAAAATTAGGTCCCAAAGCAGATAGTTGGTGTGAACTCGATCAGGACTACCACAGTGAATGCATAGCCCTGACAGTGAAGCACGGAGATGGGAGCATGATGATAAGGGGTTGTATGAGTGCAGAAGATGGTAGGGAAATGATATTTATAGATAATAACATGAATGTCTGTGGATGTAACCGTCTCTAAATCATCACCCGTACCAAATCCACCGACCACATCACCCCCATCCTCAATCAGCTCCACTGGCTACTGGTCCATTAGCACAGCTGGACAGTTTCGCTTGGCAACATTTTCTAATTATGATGCACCAAGCTCCCCTCTTTCTTTGAAGTTACAATTGTTGAATATTTATGATATTAATATTCATCAAATTTGTACTTTTGCCCTAATGATAAATCAAGGAAAATCTCCAAATTGCTTAAGCAATTACTTTGTGAATAAATACCAAGTTCATTCTTACAAAACTAGACAAGCTATGACCTTACATCTTCCTTTCAACAGAAAAACACAAATACAATTGTCTTTTCGATATCGTGGAGCAAAATTATGGAATGAGTATGGAGTTAGTTTGAAACAGTCAACAACTAACAGTAAAAAAACTCTGAAAAATCTATTGATATCTAAATATAAGTATAATGCAAAATAATTGTAATGCGTTGAGCAATCAAATCAGAATCACAGAATACTGAAGGAATTTTGTTTAAAGGTCGTTATAATGTCTTGCAATGTAAAAATTCATGAAATGATGATCTATGATTATATTTCAATATGTTTTGATCTTATTTTATTCTGTATTATGTATGGACTACATTATATGTATGTGTATGTATATTTTTCATGTTCACGATTTAATAATGTTGTTGATCATAACAAATCATGATTTTCATGTCAATCAACATGAGTTAGTTTGTAAACATGGAAATTCTTTTTTATGGGTGTGGCTCTAAGTATAAGCCCTTTTGGGTTTCTGTCACACTCCATCACACTTTTATTTATGCATTTTTTTTCTTATTTGTATCAATTTATGTGTTAATAAAAAAAAATAGCCAATACAAAGTCCTTCTGCTCACATTAAAAACTCTCCATAACCTGGTTCCCCAATACCTGCCAGACCTAACACCTCCGGGGGGCTAGACAGTGATCTCTGGCATCCCAGAGACACTCCCCTAAAGCCAGTCATCACTGCTCCTCACACCAACACAGCTACTTCCCTTACCTACCACATGGCTATCACAGTTCAAACAGCAGTGCCACCTTCAACAGACACAGGCTCTGTAAAATGCGAGTCCCTTAATACCAACAATCATGGTTTGAAAGTCACAGCCTGTCTGAATATTGCCACTTACCATGTGCAACCCTTCATGGCCACAGTTTACCATCGTCTAAAGGGTGTTTCCAGCAGAACAGTGCATCATGTCACAAAGACAAAGTCATCTGCACTGGTTCCATGTCTTCAGTCAGACGTCCTGATGGAGCCCAACAAACCGGTGGATGCAGCTGCTTCATTAAACCGTGACTTTAATCATTTTCTGTCTCATTTCTAACTTCTGTGTGGGTCCAGCTGAAGATGGTGGGATGCTGGTCATCCGTGTGGCTTCTGACAGCAGCCGACCTGGAGTTCCTGTGGTGGAGGGTTCAGGAAGGAGCTCAGAGCTGCTCACCCTGCAGGTACAATAGTAAAAATGAATAAATAAAAAAAGGATGTTACTGGCAGCGGTTTCTTTTTCAATATAAAGTAGACTGAGACCACAAACTCTGCACCACTCATTGGACTGCAGTTGGTATTTTGTTCCAATTTAAATGACTAAAAAAGAAGAGTGGCTGTTATGGGAATGTTACATTTCTCTTAAAACATCCCCCAAAACCCATGTTTAGGCATGACGAGGAGCTTACAGTTGCACAATAATACTTTTAGGTAAAATTGCAGCTGTTAGCTCGTATTTGTAGTATGTTAGAGATCCAAATACTCAATCACATATCTGGTTGAGCCCAGTTTCTTACAACTATTATTCAGATCAAATGTTCCTCTCATGATTGCTTATGAAATGTTTCGACTTAAACTCCAAAAATGCACATTACTATGGTCTACTTTGCGCCACAGGACGTCCTTGAGCTGCTGGGGCAGAACGTTGGAGCCCGTTGGGGTATTTACCTGCAGATCCAAACTCATCAGCTTCTGGAAGCTTCTCTCCACCTGCTGCAGTCGTTCTACGGCACGGAGGATCTCTACAGGCCTGTGTGGATCAGCATGGAGGGTTTACAGAGCAGCGACGACACAGAGGTTTGTACCTTCCTGAGAATAACTGCTGCTGGGAAGGTTTCTGTGCTTGTACATTAGAAATAAGTGTTTAGTCGCTTGAGAACAGCTTTTCTGACATCAGTTTATGGATGAAAAGTTCAAACATCTTTGGCTGCAGCCTTCAGAACAGGGCAGCTTTTAACATTAACTCTTAATCCCTCCCGTTCGATTGGTTAAAATGTCCAACATTGATCATTGAACATAGCTCACTGAGTTAAGGCGTTACTACATGGGTGCAGGTCACCAGCAGCAGTCGTGAGTTCAAGTCCGGCTCAAGACCCTTTGCTGCATGTCTGCCTCTCTCTCCTCTATACCTCTTCCACCCTGTCTCTCTCCTGCTGTCAATAAAATGGAAAAAAGTCCAATATTCATGAAGTTAAACAAACTCCAGTTTATAAGATGAAAAGGACCCACTGGTGTCTGTTTTTTCATGACTCATCTTCCATTGAGTTCCACTCATTTTTACTGCTTTGTTTTTATCCCAAAACTATCGACAGTGGTGGAATGTAACTAAAGTACATCTACACAAATACTGTATGTCAGTTTTTGCACTTTACTGGTACGTTTTCTGTTTTATGGAACTATACATTACTTTACTTCCACTACATTCACCACTTGTATGCTTTACGGTTTTTAATTGTAACTGAACAACTTCCTGTTACTTCCA
Source organism: Dascyllus trimaculatus (assembly GCA_024666655.1). Taxonomy (NCBI): domain Eukaryota; kingdom Metazoa; phylum Chordata; class Actinopteri; family Pomacentridae; genus Dascyllus; species Dascyllus trimaculatus. The sequence continues at coordinate 11,982,984 of CM045454.1, forward strand.
GATTTTCCCTGTTTTGTTAAATTACAGATAATAACTAATAAAATGCCACAAATAAAGTATTCATTTACATGTTTAGCCTAAAAAAACAAATCACATATGTAAATAATGTCCACATCTGTATTTTTACATAAATGCTTTGACCATCTTTTTTTTAAAATATTTTTTTTACTGTCTTAAACAATTTTTAAAGTATTTTTTGGCACCCTTGCTGCCAGGTTTTCACACATTTTTAAAAGGGATTTTTTATTTATTTTTTTACAGTGTAGGATTTATTTCACTCACTGCCATGTTAACAAAAAAATCAGTTTGAAAATGGTAAGAAAAATGTGGACTGTATTTTTTAGTGCGTTTAAGGAACACATTGTAAGAACTCCCATTACTGACATGGAAACAAAACCTAACTCTTAAAAGCTATTATTATTAAAATCAATCTGCAAATCATACCAAGGGAAGGAAATGTGACAGAACTGTGACTAAGGTATAATAAGGGAATACATTTTGGTGCTTCTTATTGCTTCTCTTCCTGTACATCGTCTTTATTCTCTCTTTCCTCAGGACTTTGTATCCACAGTGGAGAAGCTGTTTCCTTACGTCACCCTCGTCCTTCCTGAGCACAACTATCCTCCTGTGATCCCAGCGGCAGTGGCAGGTTTGTCTCAGCGGGTGGCGCTACACCTGAACGCTGCGTCGCTGCCAGCAGGACAGGAGGAGCTGAACTCTCTGATGGGACTGATGGACAGATATGACTTTATACTGGATGTGGACACAAAGACAAACTCTGGAGCTTTTACACTGTTGGAAACATTCATGACCCAGCGGACAGGAAGAGCGAAGACAAACCTGTATGTGATCTCTGACCAGCCCTAACCGATGACACTATGTGAAAAAGGATGTTTGTGTTATGCAGTTTACTCTTATTTAATATTTACAGAAACATGTCTCTGGCAGAAACAGTGAGGCTGCATGTCAGAATATGAATGATGTACTGCCGGGTTTAAAATACCAGCTGGTATTAACTCTTCAATCATACAACATGTATATAAAGTGAATGAATGTGTAGTAAAAGATTATTGGGCATAATGCAATGACATGTGCTTGAGTTGTTTTGCACAACTATAAGTCTCATTACTAGTCCAGCAAACCATGACACTATGGAGGCTTAAATGTTAAACATCAACTCTGTGAAACCCAGACCCAGATGGTTGCTTTGAGGGATATATTATGTTTAAAATTCTCCAAAATTATGTCATTTATATTGGCAACAAACTGTAAAAATAGTCATCTGAAAAACAAAATTGTGTAAAATGTACAAATCAAAAGATATTTTGTGAAATAAATTAACTGTCCTGTTTCTCTTTTAACTTTTGGAACAATTCAAAAGTTTGTCATGGCTTGTGTGTCTTTTAGTTTCTCATCAGTAGTATTAAAACGTGGCTGAGCCGACCATTAACCTCATCTTCTACATACTAAGCTACCTTGTTACCCGACTTGGCGCATGCCCAGTGTTGTTGATCAAAAAGACAGACATTTGGTTGTGTGTCTACGTTATGTGTTTTCTTACAGCAGCAACAGACATAAAATAAATGCCAATAAAAATACTTTAATCATAAAAACTTACATTTAAAAATGGAAAAAAAATTGACTCCCAGGTACAGTGCAATTACAAAGAGGTGTGCTTTATCCTATATTTTACCCTAAATGGAAGAATAATTTACAAAACGTCTTAAAACTGGAGGCTGAGACCATGAACTCATTAGGAAAACATTTACTGAGGTGACAGATTCAGGGAGAGCTGAGAAGTTTTTTTTATTATTATTAATATCTATCGGGGCTGCACGGTGGATCGGTGGTTAACACCATCGCCTCACAGCTAGAAACTGGCTGAGTTTTACATAATTAACTTGCACAGACATGAAAGGAAACTGCACATTAAAACCACACAGTAGTAAAATGCAAGTATATATGAAACTGTATTATTCAAATTATATCAGTATTCTTCATATTTATCGTTTCAGTCGTCCTACCAGGATGAACCCCTGCTGCTGGAGGGCTGAATGAACACAGCCGGGAACCTCCGCAGGCAGCAACAGCGACCGGTTGGAGTTTGACAGCTTCCATTTGCCGTTCAGACTCACGGTGAGCTCCGTTACAGGAGAAAATACCGACAAAACTCCGGGAAACAAACACAAACTAACCCAAATAAAAACGTTCACACGCTGTGTCATAGTTTAGTTTTGCTGCTTTCACGGGAAGTGCTTGAAATCCTCTTCAAAAGTCAATTATCTTGTGTTTTTCGTTGTGTTTACTAATGAAGCGCTTCCTTGTTTGTCACATGACCAATCAGTGACGGGAAGTCAGCTGACCACAGACAGGAAGTTTAAGCGGTAAAAACTTCGATATTTTGTCATATTTTATTTTAAGTTTTACCATGTTCTGTGTAAATATATATATTTTTAAAATGATAACTTTGCATATGTGTGACTTCAGATCTTAACTGTAAAAAAGAAAACATATCAAAACTGTCAATAATGTGTTATTGTTAAATTCAGATAATTGTAAAACAGTTTATGGATATTTGCCATTATTTGAAGGAAGAATGAAGTATATGAAGGATTAAAAATGAATATCATTGTTTGCTATGGTTAATTACTTATTATTTATTATAGTAAAATTTCTAAATATATATATATATATATATATATATATATATATATATAAATTTACTGATATAATAAAATGTTGCAAAATAGTTATTTTTATTACTATATACGTATATATATACATATATATATATATATATATACATATATATTAATAAAAATAATTCAACTTTACAACATTTTATCATATTAGTAAAATTAAAGCAGCAAAAATATTGGTATTTTACAGATATCAGTCATCAATTTATAGAAAAATTAACAATATGAATGAAAAAAATGGAAAATAATTTTGCAGATTTTTCCTGTTCTCTTTGATTAATGACAATAACAGCAAAAAAACCCAAAAAACTCTGTGTGCCGCATTATGGGGTCTGGATACAGACACAGAGGTCTTGAAGACAGAACAAAGTTCTGTTAATAAACAGGTCAAAGCCATGAATAATGCCCACATCAAAAAGCAGTTTTGTTATAAATAGTAAGTTGTTCTATGGCAGCGTTTAAACATAAAATTGCACCATTTTTTTTTACTATATTTAAATCTGCAAAAATGTAGTTATTTTACAGATATTTGTTGACATTTGAAGGATTAAAATTCTTGTGAAAGACATTGGCTCAGAAAACACTAAATAGCATAACATAAGAAATGCATAAAAGTAGAAAGCAAGTACCAGACCTTACTGAAATTAAGTAAAATAAGCCCAAAACTGAACAATATAAAGTAATGCTGACAGTTGTCCTGAAGGTAATAAGTAAAATGCAGAATATGAGAGGGTTTTTTTTAGTTTTTTTTGTATTTTTTTGTAATTTTTTTAGTTTTTTTTAATAGCAGGGGTAAAGAAATGAAAGGGGGGTGAGAAAACGGGGTAGATAAGGGTTGGAAGCCGACCATGCAGGAAAGACTGGGGGCTGGCGAAGTCGAAGCCCTTTGGGGGGCCGGACTGGGATCTGTTGAAGTCATAGCCCCTCTGGAGGCCGGACTGGGGGCTGATGAAGGGGGAGCCCTTCCTTAGAGGAAAGGGGGTGAGAGATGGGTTGAGGTTGAGGAGGTGAAGAGAGGTCTTTTTGGATGATGGAGGGAGAATGAAGAGGTGAAGGTTAGATGGAAGACGGATGGGGGAGGTGAAGGCAGAGAGGTGATGATGGAGGGAGAAGAAGGGGAGGGTGAAGGGTGAAAAAGGGGGAGTGGAGGGTGAGGAAGGGGTGAGTGAGAGGAAGCTCAAGGGCCTCCTCCTCCTCACTACTTCCTGAACAGCCAGCTCCAGCAGCCCACCTTCTTCTTCTTCTTCTTCTTGGGCTCCACTTCCTGCTGCCTCACCTCCACCTCTTGAATGAGGCTCTGCAGCTCCGTCTTGTCGTCTTGCAGCTCTTTGTTTCTGTCGTCTGTTTGGTTTTTCTGCTGCTTTAGTTCTTTGTTCTCGTTCTGCAGATTTTCAATCCTTGCCTCCATTTCTGCTTTTTCTTGCGCGAACTCTTTGTTCGTGTTCTGGAGTTCTTCATTCTCTTTCTTGACTCTTTTTTCCAGTTGCTCAGTTCTTTCCTGGATTGTTATTTTTCCTTGCTCCAGTATCTTGTTGTTTTCCACCATCTCTAGATTCTTCAAGTCTTGCTTCACCTTCTCCTCCTTCATTTTCTCTTTCATCTTATTCATTTCTTTCTGTTTCTCCTCCAGAAGCTGTCTTTGTCTCTGTTGCAGCAGCAGAGAAAGCTTTTGTTTCTCATTCAGACACTTCGTCTGTTTCTGGACCTCTGTCTTCTCTTTGTTCATGTCATCACTCTGAGATTCTAGATCTCTTTTCACCTGTTCCAGAGCTTTCTTCTCAACTTGAAGCTCTCTCCTAAACCCTTCTACTGCTTCCCTTTCTTTCTGTAGCTCCTGCTGGACGTCCTCCTTCATTTTCTCCTTCACCTCGTCCAGTTCTTTGTACTTTTTCTCCAGAATCTGTTTTTGTCTCTGTTGCAGGAACAGAGAAAGCTTTTGTTTCTCATTCAGACGCTTCGTCTGTTGCTGGACCAGCATCTTCTCTTTGTTCATGTCAGCACTCTGAGATTCTAGATCTCTTTTCACCTGTTCCAGAACTTTCTTCTCAGCTTGAAGCTCTCTCTGGAGCTCTTCTGCTGCTTTCTTCTCATTTTGCAGTTCCTGTCTGTCCTGCTGGGTTTCTTCCTTCTCATCTTGCAGCTTTTTCTCTTTCTGTTTGAGCTCTTTCTGTTTCATCAGGACCTCTTGCTGCTGCTGGTCCAGAGAGACCTTTAGCTCTTGCAGGTCTTTGTCCTTTTTGTCGAGCTCTTTCTTGTCTTTCTGCACCTCTTTCCTTTCCTCGTCAAGGGCCTTCTTTTGGTCTTGCAGCTCCTTGTTGTCTTCCAAAGATGTCTCTTCATTTCTCTGGACATTCTGGGAGGCTCTAAGGGCAGCAGAGAGACTCTGGACCTCCTTTTTAAGTCTCAGAATCTCTTCGTCTTTTTGTATAAGCCGCTCATCAAGCTCGTCCATGATATCTCCCCAACTCTTGGATAATGGGATTATGTTTTCGAAAGAGACCTCGGTCTCCATCGGTTCTTGCTCTTTGCTCTCCTCTAGTTCTCTGATTTGCTTTTCCAGGATTGAGATTCTCTCCTCATGCTGCTGGCGTTCATCCTGCAGCTCCTTTTCCTTCTCCAGCAGAATTTCCTTCAGCTGGTTCATCCTGCCTTTGGCCCTCAACACTTTGTGGTTGTTCTCCTGGCGTTCGATCTGCAGCTCCTTTTCTTTGTCGCGCAGAAGTTCCTCCAGGTGGTCAATCCTGGCTCTGGCGCTCAGCATCTTGTAGGAGTTCTGCTGGTTTTCCTCAATGAGCTCCTTGATGCGGAGGCTCATGCCGTTGTTGTGCTCTCTCAGGAAGTTGGAGGCACCACGGGAGGTTTGGGGCCCGGCGGGGTGGTTGTGGTGCTGGTTGGGCCCACGGTGGGTAGTGCTGATCATCCCTCCTCTACGTCTCTGGTTGTAGTGGTTGGACATGATAGCGGGGAAAGTTTAAGAGGTGTTGAAAACAAATAGAGTAAAAACTGCGGTAGTTGCAGGCGGTCGTTAAGGCTGCGACTTCTTCAAGAACACAAGTTCAGGAAGAAGTTCGGGGTTTGGCAAGTTCGTTCGTTCGTTCGTTCGGTAGGTCGGTCGCTGGTTCGGTCGGTCGTTCGGTCACTAATTCGCTCACTGGATTGCTCACTGGATTGCTCACTGGATTGCTCGCGACAATTCAAGGTTCAGTCCGGTATTTAAGAATCTGAGATGCCATGTGTGACATCATCATCAAAGCATCAAAGCGCTGCGGAATTCTGAAGTTGGAAGCCCCGCCCTGAAACAAGCTCCGCCTACAAACAGCAGCATCTGAAGCATTTATTTATTTAGAAGTCATTTCTTTTTCAAAATAAACACCATCTCATGTCTTCCTCCTATCTAGACTGTCAAAACATTCCTGACGTTCAAGGGAGCTTACAAAGCAGTACTTCTGTCGCTTTCTCACACACAAAATGGACAAACCTGTATTTTTGGGTTCACTTTCAATATGAGAAACTTAAATACATTAAAATTTAGGGATCTGGTTGACCACAAAACATCTCAAATCATGTACAAAGTTAAAAATCACCAACTACCAAACAGCATCCAAAGGTTTATTCAGCTGAGAGAAGGCAAACATCATCTCCGAGGAAATTTCATAAAACAACCAGTGAGAACCAACATGAAGCTTCACTGTGTCTCAATAAAAGGAGTTAAACTATGGAACAGCTGCAGTGATGAGCTGAAATCATGTAACACGATAGGAAGGTTTAAAAACATCTTTAAAACAGAAATATTAAACAGATATAGAACGGAAAATTAGGGGAAATTAGCACCATCACGGGTACTGTGTATCGAGTGATGTGTCATTTTGTTTTTGTTGCTTAATTTCGGTTTGTTCGCTGTGATTTGTTTGTTGTTGCATTTTGGTGCTAGTTATATTATTGACTATGACCTGATCAGGGCTTCAGGGTGAATTTAAGTAACACATTTTAAGGGGTAGGACTAGAGAAGTTTTTTACTTCTTCCTACACCCTTTCCGAAACAGAATTTGATAATGGGCGTATGAAAAAAAATGCTGTAATATTTGTAGTTGCTTACTATTATATTTTATTTTGTTAATATGTATATATGTATGCTTTTCATTCAAGTTCGAGATAAAGTCATTTCAATAAATCAAGAGCCCTTCGCAGTAACAGTTTAGTGAGCAGCTCTATTGTAACCTGGATTTACCTTTTTTTTTAAAAAAAACTCTTTATTTACGTATTTTATTTTACAACAAATGAAAACTACAAAACATACAAAACATAGTGGGGTGCTACTGTCGTAAGAACAAACATTTTACACATTTTACAACTGCGTTATATATTGTGTCCATTTCTCCCACCTCATCTCAAATTTGCCCATTGTCAGTTTTAAGCAATGAGTCATCCTTTCCATCTCATAGATTTTGACCATAATTTCTCTCCACTGTCGCAGTTAAAATGTCACTTTTCATCCAGTTCCTTGTTATGGTTTTCTTGCAGGCCAACAAGATCACTCTGTAGAGGTAGATATCCTCCACACGGACCTCCTCTTTCGATGGTAGACCCAAGTACATAGTCCGTGGATCATTTGATATCTTGTAGCCAAAGATTTCCTCAGTTATCTTTGCAATATTTTCCCAAAAAGGTCTAATATTTGCATATTTGAGTGATTGTCATCCTTATTACCACATAGTCTCCAGCACGGTTGTGAAATTTTGAGCTGCTTACTTTTGATGTGTGGTGTTATAAAATACCTAATTATGTTTTTCCAGCCATATTCTCTCCATTGTCTGGAGCTGGTTGAAGCATGTTGTAAAAGGCAAATAGAATGCCAATCCTCCTCTGACACTTCAAGTTGTAATTCAGTTTCCCACCTCTGTTTTACATATAATGAATTAGTCCTGTTACAGTTATGTAGACATTTATATAGTTTGGATACAATTTTTGATGGTAATTTTCTGTATGCCCCCCTCACCATTTCAACTAGTTCACTGCCCTCTTGTGATAAATGAACCCTGATATCTGAATTGAAAAAGTGTCTTAATTGGAAATACCTAAACAGGTCTGAGTTATCCAAATTGAATTCAATTTTTACCTTCTCAAAAGACTTAAACACTGAACACACAGCTGTGATTACCTTATCCACCCATCTGAGAAAAGTATTGTCAAGTTGACCACTGGATTTACCTTTTTTTAAGTTTCAGTTCCATAGCTGGGCTGCACAGTGGCTCGGTGGTTAGCAGCGTCGCCTCACAGCTAGAAGATCCTCGGTTCGCGTCCCGGTTAGGACGCCTGGGATCTTTCTGTGTGGAGTTTGCATGTTCTCTCTGTGCAGCGTGGGTTCTCACCGGGTACTACCTCAGTCCAATAACATGTTGAGTTTAACTGATTATTCTAAATTGTCCATAGGTGTGTTCGGTTGTCTGTCTCTATGTGTAGCCTTGTGACAGACTGGCGACCTGTCCAGGGTGTCCACAAGAGTCGCCCCCTGCTGGTTGTTAGAAAAAAAATGCAGGTTTGTGGCACTTAAGCTTTGGCTTCACTTTACACACATCCTTTATATACAGTCTATGGTGTTAACCAGGAATCAACGGATTATCAGCCTTTGTGAATACGACTGTTGATATTTTGCATTTTACTGAATATTAACCCATTATCTATACAATAAAATAAATGCACTACTTTGTCTCTCATGCAGTTTGCCATCTCTCTCTGTAGTCTCTCTGTGTTCTCAAGTAATATTTCCCCCTACAGCTCAGTCTGGTTTCTTTACTTGTCATAAGTGACAGCCAATCAATAAGTAGAGCTGTGTTTGGAAGGTAATTTAGCAGATACTGCTAACGTTATAATAAACGCCATAATCTCACACAAGCATGCCCAGTTTTTCAATAACACTGAAGATAATGCCCCAATATTTCACTGGTTGGTGTGGGTGCATTCTGTATCAGTAAGGAGTTTGGTGTCATCAATCTGGAAATCAGGTACTGTTCACAATGGCTAAGGCTATGCTAACAGCTAACAGCTAGCAGCTAAGTTAGGAGGCAGCCACAGATTACCTTGAAACGGCTTCTGGAAAACAACAAAAAAAATGCTTTATGATTTTGGCCTTAGTAGGTAAATAAAAGTGACAGAACGGTGAAAAATTAACAAAACAGAAAAACAGTAAACATTGCAGCAGGAGACAAATATAAAATAATCAATCTCTCACTAAACAGAGGAGAGCAAGTTGGGACGTCATGACTCATATTTCATACAGTACATAATCAGTCATAGTAAACATTATTAATGAATTACTGTAGCTATGAATGATAGGATCCCTGTTACCACATGCTGTTACTTTATAACATTTAATGTGTACCGGTTCCAGTACCAATCATTTGCATCGATATCGATCCTGACAACAACAACAACAATAACAAAAAAAAACCATATCAGTTGAGTGCTAACTGCTGTCAGCTCTTAGTGTTTTTCCAAATCAACCCTACATTTCTTATAAGGCTCAGGACATTAACATGTACCTTAGATGTAAAAACCATTTTAAAAAAGCAGGTTAACTGACCCTCGGTGACACAAATTACACAGTTTCATTTGTGTCCAAACAGAATAATTGATTTTGCATAACCCTCTAATTTAAAATCATGTCTACATCTTAGATTTGGTTCTGCTGACTCTTACAGTGAGCATTATGGGACAAAATTCTACACTTACTCTATTTTATTACTAGACTCTATGCTCAGACCTTTTATAAAAAAAAAAAGCCTGAATACAAACGTCACCTTTGCTGTGAACCTGTAATATGTACTCTGTTGTATAAACAGTAGATTGACGTCTGCACTGATGTAAACTGGCCTGAGAAGTACCACTGAGTGTCTAGAGCTGGGTGCTGCGGAGGGTCTCTGACAGACTGGTGGGACTGTCGGCGGCCTGGTGTTGGTCGTCCTGAACCTCAGAGCCGGACTGCATTCTTTTCCTGGTCAGGTACTGGCTGCAGGAGCAGAAGGTGTGGTAGAAAGACGAGGAGAGTCCGGCGATATCTGTGGAGATGTAGGGGAGCACCTCTGGAGACGCCTGGTTATAGTAACTGATCTGCACAAACAAGCAAAACAAAGATGGTCAGGTTTGTCAAGACTGTAAAAATTCATCAGTTTACAGGTAAAGTTCACTGAGTCTCACCAGTGACTTGTTTTGTTTGGTTTCCATTATAGTAAATCCAGCACACAGAACCTCTCCTCTGTTATATCCTTCCATGGGAGGGTAAGTGGGGAGGGACACTGAGCGTAGAGCGACAACGTATGGATCTCTGAAGAGGAATAAAAACAAAAAGCGACAGTGAGTCCTGCAGGATAGAGCTGGAGGAGCTTTAACAATCACTGAGACCTTCATTACCCGCTGCCACACGGCTTCCTTCTGGACGCCAACAAGATGAAATCCTGGAGGATCCCTTCTGGTGTGCCGGCCGACGTGGGGGATCCCACTGCTCCGGGAGGCACTGATGGAGTCACAACGCGATAAAGGAAGTCATCGTCATCCACCCGGAGGATCCGCTCGCATTTCCTGGTTTAGGAAGGACATATACTGATGAGTATGCTGCTATTCTGACTCACCAGATGTAGACTGTGGGTATAAGCCTACTACTGGGAACTTCTTCAGCTATCTGCATGTTACGGTTCTTTAAATACCCTTCACTACGGAAACAACAACAACCTCCGGGCAGCAACATACAACAATAAAATTTAAAGCTTTGTAGAGGATTTGGATCATGCACTAAGGCAGCCCTGCGAGTTTTGTTGGTGTATTTTCCATTTTAATTACACTGCCCGTCCCACTACACGCTATTGTTCCACCAAAACAATTCCACTTGTCACTTTTTGAGTAAAGACCATAGATTTTTCGCTTAGCCCCCCGATGATGACGGTAATTGGTTTAAAGCAGTGGTTCTCAACTGGTGGGTTGGGACCCAAAAGTGGGTCGCGAAGCCATTTTTAGAGGTTCGCAGAAGCATGGCCCCCCCCCAAAAAAGTAGCGATATAAAGTCTTTTATTTTGAAGGACGTGCTTCTTATGACACAGTTTGCTTTCAATAGCAGGATATTTAGTGGTGGTGACACCAGTAGTTGCCCACTATCAACCTCTAGATTTGGTTCTGCCGGCTTAATGGGTTAATTTATGCTAAAATGTGCCAAAAATGAACCAAAATGTGCTCAGAATCTGTCAACATGGGCCAAAATATGCCCAAAACTTGGCAAAAGCGTCCAAATATACCAAAATGAGCAAAAAAATAAGCCAATTTTTTCCCAATCTGTATCGAAATATGTTGAGACTACACCCAGATAAACCTTAATTTGTTAACAGGAAACAGCAAACTTCAAAAAGTTGGGTCGTGACCGTTATTAATAGAGACACAGTGGGTCCTGAGGCTGGACCAGTTGAGAACCACTGGTTTAAAGAATACAAACAAGCCAGTGTGTTTTCCCCCTTTGGCAGGATGACAATGAAGTGAAGACAGACCATTCTGCACTACAAAAGAGGCTGGCTCAGTGACACTAGTATGTTGCTAAAAAAAAGTAATTTATTTGAAATAAAAAATAAAGGCAAATTGACAAAATTGTTTAAAGAAAAGCAAATATTCACATTCTTTTTAATACCAAGTCAGAATTTCCTGCCTTAATTTGTCTGTGATACTGTGTGTGACCATATTTTGGTCACCAGCCAATCATTGCTTGATATCTTTAACTATCTCTGTGATGTCACTCCACAAACATATTAAAACTGTGTAAAACCACCAGTTAAGAGTTGACACAGACTATTTCTTGTCTAGTGCAGACACCTGACCTGACATTAACATTAATACAGAAGATATCTAACCCCGGATACTGATTATGTATAGATGACTTATCAAACTGAAATTAAAACACTTTGCGCTGTCTCATCTCAGTGGGCCGTCCACAGAAAGTGTGACCTGTGCTTCTATTTGTCCACACTCTGTTAAACAAATATTGTGTGGCCTCAGTAAAATGTAACCTTTAAAGTTGGATGCAAGTGATCCTCTCTGAACTGAGTATAAACTGAACACTTTGAACCACAAGCAGTTTTGGGCTCTTTTTATTTGCTCCTGTCACATTTGTTTTCACTGTGGGCTCATTTCTCACCATTACATAAAGTCCTGCACCTCTTTGGAAACAGCAGAACCATGGCTAGAAATGAATAGAACTCAAAAATGTTTTTTTGTGCAGTATGACACAACAACAACGCTATAAACCATCACAAAGAAACACTGAAAGTTTGACTTCTTTGATTATTATTTTACAAAGATTGAAATAAACTCTGCACATCCGCCCTAGAAAGGTACTTGTGTCTTCCAACAACTTGGAACTCACTGCTCTATATACTGTTATTGAGCCATGCTATATTAATTTTACTCTTCAAGTATGTTTTCATTTGCTCTAAATCTCTGTAATTTGGTTGTGGACTTGCCTCCATCATGCCAAAAAGTAATTGTCTGCCAAGAACTGACTGCCATCTGCAGGAGTGCACAGTTTATCGGCTTTAATCAGGGTCAGACAGTCACACAATACACTCTGACCTTTATATATGTAGCAAAGAGACAGCATATCAAGCTTACAACCTGAACAGATGTTTCATAAAGTGTGTATACGTGTGTGTATGAAAGCATTACTTGTAATGTGTGTCCCAGCTCGGTCTGTTGCTCAGCTCAGCGAGCAGACAAAAGGCTCTGTGAGCAGGAACGTCCACCTCTGCCTCCACCCGAAAACTCAACATAGACTTGTGCTCCAGGGTGTAAAGACGAACCTGAGGAAAATGAATCACATGAAACAAAACAATCAGCTACTCATGTGAAACAGGAGAAAACAACACTCTCATACAGGATGTGAAGCGAGCGAGAGAACAGAAGATACCTTGTCTTTCTCAGAGCTGAGGCGCCAGTTGTTTCTAGCAGACAGCATCTTCAGAGCTGACACATTATTATAGCTCAGATACACCTGGAAAAACAAACACAACACATTTTAATACAGAGCCTTTATGCTGCCATATATCTTCCCTGATATTGTTTTGCTCAATGGCTCATCAGGACTAATACAAGTGACTTTTTTCTGTTTGTTTGGCCTGAAGGGGTGTACGTGGTCTGCAACAATGTTTTGGTCGGTGGTGTCAAAGTCGACATGAATACCAGGCCCCAGGGATACTCGACAAAATAAGGTTTCCCAGCAGAACAGCTCCCAAAACATCACGCTGCCTCCGCTGACTTGCCTTCTTCCTACAGTGGATCCTGCTGCTATCACTTCTCTGGCAAACAACACACTAACATACCCATTGTAAATGCTCTTAGTGGCGGACAGGGGTCAGCAAGGGCAGTCTGACCCGTCTGCAGCTACACAACCCCGCACAATACGCTATCAAAACAACAAAAAGGTCTTCAGCAGTTTGTGATATAGTAGCCTTTCTGTGGGGTTGAACCACAAGTGCCAATATTTACTTCCTGAGAGCATTATTGATTCCTAGGCACCCACACAAACAGAGTGTCAGTTGTTTCTCTGCTGAGGACGCCATTACAGCACTACATTTACATAGCAGATAGTTGTTTGTCACTATATTAATGATATATTTGCGTTTATTATCTTGCATGCTGCATATTTACACCCAAAAGTCATGTAACACAGCTAAGGTTGTCAGTAGAAGAGGGGTGAAGTTTACCCAGCATCTGTTAAAGAAGCACCGAAAGCTGTCAAGTCCAGTAGTAGTGGGTCTACTAGTTACAGTAGGTCACATGGGATCCAGTGCCATACTGGTTTTAATACCAAACACTGGTGACGTTGTTGATCAGCTGGTGTAGCGGAGTGGTCAGTAAATCAAAGCCTTGCTCAGTCAGTGAATCTAAAGTTCCCTTCCTTTACACATGGTCAGGGTAAAATGAGCATTAACTAGTGTGTTATTGGGGCTGAAGCTTCTCCTCACCTGGTTCGTGGGGTCCCAGGGTACAGACAGAGGGACCTCAGCCTGTTTACGAGAAATTATGTACTTTCTGAAACACACAGGAGGAGTAATCAGAAGCACAGAAGTGAACTACACAGTTAAAGGAAAACTGACAGGCTGCCATTTTTGACTAATAGTGACACTGCAGACCAATGTTCAGGTGTTTCATCAGCATGAAGGCTGTTGTGATAAACATTTTCCACACTGCAGAGAGCTCTTAAACTCTCAGCCTCTCTTCTCCTATTATTTTAAGCCCAAACAGACAAATACAATACAAACTGTGTCAACGCCTGACAAACACAGATGTATTAAAAAGCAAAGACAGTAAGTGCTGTTGATAGGAGTTTACAGATGTTTCACCTGTCCAGTCTGATCTTTTTCCTGGCTATTGCCTCTTGGAACCTCCTCTCACCTTCCTGTAAACAAAACACACAAACAGAAGAGAGTAAATAAACAGCTCAGTTCAACTCAGTTCATTCTACATAATTCTGTCTCAGTTACAGAAGATTGTTCAATAAAATAATCCCTTTTGGCCTTAAAATGACTAAGATGTGACTTTACACTGTTGGTTCCTCTAGAATGTGCAGATCTATGATGACCAAGCCTCTTTCTCCAGCCACCGCTCCGCTACTGGCTGCAGCTCGAGCACACCAGCTCCCCCATAACTCTGCTCAAACACTGTAAAACCATTCTACACTACACAATGGCAAATTTGAAGACTAGAGTAGTTCAGCCACACATGTTTGAGCCAGAAACTGATTCTGCAGAAGAATAAATAAAGCAGAAAGCTCCATCCTGCAAGCTGACAACATTGGTTTCCTGTTTCTGAAACCCCACAAGTCTGAATCCATGTTTTTGAGACTGGAATCGATACAATGCAGCTTTAAGGGGGAAAATGCTCAACCATGGTCCTGACTTCTTCTTCTGCTCATGACGAGTCTTCCAGCATATAAAAAACTCCATGTTGACATGTTAACAAGGCAAGAATCTTTAACTGTTTAAAAAACGGGACACTCCGACAGTTTAGTCCCATGAGGCGGGGCGACTCAACACAGATATATCACACAACAGGTCAAAATTAAAGCAGCAGATATCCTAAATGTTATTTCCTACACTTCTCTTTCAGGCTCTTTCTGCCTCGAATTCACATGACAAAATCATAAGCTGAAATAACCCTGATTATATCATCATGAGCTGTCTGTTACCGTTGATTATTTCTCTCCGACTTCATTAACAAACTTCCTTCAGAGCTTCATAAGAGATTAAACAGCAGAACTGTTCTAGGCAAGAAAACTGATCCTGATGAGTAAATTCTGCCGAGTGAACCTGTAATTGCTCGCAGGGGTTGGCTGTGTTTGTTTATATTGATGATACTATTATCCCATTATCTAGTAACCCATAAATAGAGCACCTTTCACCTGCATCTGATCTCCTGTGCGTGTTGAAAAATGATAAGAGCTGCTTTAACGAACACAAAGGCTGCTCCTTCAAAGGGTTTATGACTGCCGACACTTTTCATCAAACATTCATACCCCCTTGTTAAGTTTACAGCTCTGATCTTTGTTCAGCCAAACCTTCACACCTACACATTCCTAAACTAAACAAACTAAAATACAAAAAGTGGCGTTACTAGCTGTGCACACTTTTGAGGTGGGCCTGTCCAATGATGATAATAATAATAATTGTGTATCTGCAAATTTACTTCAGCTACACGTATATGGCCCCAACTTCCTGCAGCCACAAATTCAGTCATGTTTTAGACCACTGTGAATTTGTAATTTCACCCTAGAAAGTCATCTTAGTTGGGAAAACATTTTAAATGTTCAGTATCTCCAGAAATATGACTCCTGCATTTGTGGGAAAGTGGTACGCCCCTGTCCTTTGACTGCTTTATTCGGTTTGGTCTCTTCCTTAAGCAGGCATCAAACTAGCTTGACTGCTTTCTGCTCACAGTTAGCTCGTAGATTAATATTGTACAAATGGAAAGATCCATGTCCTCCAACATATGGTCATTGGGTGAAAGAGGTTATGGGTCATATGCATTTGGAAAAAATTATATATACACTGAAAGGATCAATTGGGAAATTTTATGATTTGCTGATAAACTTTTTAAATTTACATAAGCTGTGTACTCTGTATACAAACCAGATTGTACTCTCTGATCCGGTGTTTCATAATGTTAAAAAATAAATAAAAAGACATTGACTGATTAACCTTCGAGAGGGCACAGACAAAATTGTTTACAGCAGCTACAAATGACGATGTCACCTGAAATTCCTGTGTGTGAACGTTAAAGTGTGTGTCCTCATTTCTTTTAAAAATACAGTCTCTGGTCGATGTTTCGCCAACTTTGGAGACCTCTAACATCAGCAGAATTTGATGGGTAGCAAGTGAGGCAAGCCTAGGTTCCAGCTTTTTGCTTTTCGAACGTGACAAAATGTTGATGTGAGCTCATACGTAGGACCACAATACCTGGTGTTTATATGGTGTCATTATATGTGCAAAGGTTCAAACTGCTTCCATGTTGTCTGTCTTTGAACCGTCTTCTGTGGTTTACCACACATTAGCTGAATTAATGCTTCACAAAAATATCTATTACACAGTTTAGCTATGATGTTGTAGCTAATGTTCTTGTGTGTCTATTTAGATTTTAGGTTCGAAAATGTGGAAATCATTCCCATCTTAGTGCTCGTATAGGGGCAGGGTCTCCTATTGGCTCACTCACCAGAGGTTCGGGTCGTATCCGTGGTAACGTGCATGGCTTCCCAGAGTCGTCGAGCACCTCAAAGGTCATGAAGGCTGAGTTTATGTGTCGGTTAGGCCCCTCCTCATGGTAGGCTTCTGCACGCACGCCCACCTCCATGCTGCAGGAAGCACATCAGATCTGTTTGCACCACTTTGTCACATAACTTCTTCTCTGCTGCACAGAACCTCTGGCAATCATGACCCATTTTCATCTTATCTAATCTTATCTTCTGTATCTTTATGACTGTTCCACAATACGCTGTACCTGTTTTTGAAGGCGTTGTTGACTATCGCCCTCATCAGCAGTCTGTCTCCAACCTGAGAAGGACCTCTGAAAGTGAACATGTCGATGGTCCGAAGAGTCGGATGAGCCTGACACAGACGACTGCACAGAGGAAGAAAGAGTGTACGAAAAGATGGATAAACAAGAAGCAGGGAATTTTCTGGTTTGTTGTCATACACCTACAAGTTAACTTCTGTTATCTACTGAAGCTTATCTGTATTTGTTGTTGTTCTTTTGCCATCTTTCTTCTTGTTCACTATAAATAAACTCATGTCAAACAAATAAAACTATGTCTGTGAGGCAGATGGCTGAAAACACCTCCTGTGTGGACATGCTATAAAAATAAACTTGAGTTTCTGCTTCTCTTGTACGCAGCAGGCCTTTAAATAGAATATAGAGAGGCTCAAAAACACCTGTGTTTTGGTCTCTGAGGCTTTTTCATACACTCATTTTGTCTCAGTTTTGGCTGCAAACACCAACCAGTAAACACATCGCGTCCTACATCCTGGTCTGTGCAGCTAACTGAGAGTGTGCCACTCTGCAAATCCTAGTAGATTCAAATAAATAACTTTAAATGTGTGTGTGTGGACCCGTGTTGCATCCTCACCTCATATGAGTCTCTCACAGTGTACTTATTTAACTGTACTTTTTTTGGAATGCTCTTTTGGTTTGTTCTGTAGAAGTTTATTTACGTAATGTCTTTATTTACCTGATGTTTACTGTCCACACTGAGGGTTTGAAGAGTACAGCAATTTCAATGTAGTATTGACAATAAAATGACTTTGACTTTGATACTTTGATATTTGGCTACAGCTTTACTGCTTCTATCACATTAAAAGGAAAACTGCCATTATAAAAATAGTATGTGTGTGTGATTGTACCTGGCAGCAATCGTAGCTACATTCACCATCCAGGCCATGATCTGTCCTCCAAATGTGTTCACCTGGTATTTAGACACAGAAATTACTTGACACAGATGGAACACAAAGCCTTTTAATTCATCAAACACCAGGGGCCTCATTTATAGGGCTGTGCATAGGATCCATACCAAGCTTTAGAAAACGAGTGAGCATGAGAAAATAAGCAATTTTCCCCTCCTTTGAACACGGACGAGCCTCACACACTCCCCCCTGTAACTCCCACACAATTAAGCATAAATGGACAAAGCAAATCCCTCATGACTGAGTGAGCAGGACACGTCTAATGTGGGCTGTTCAGGAGAAGGAATGTGCTGATGAACCAGCAGTCGATGGGAGCAGCACAGTCAGCTGCAGAGACTGTAACTGATGAAATAAATCACAGGTATAAGGCTATGATTTGGGTTGTGCTGTGTTTTTTAAATGGAGGTGTTTACAGAGTCATTTGTCTTATTATGCACATACATATGAGAACACTTCTGCATTGAATCTGTAGATTAAAGTGAAAACAAAAATCAGTTTGAGTATAAAATTTAAATGAGTATGAGATGAGGATGATTAGGTGAGCGGATAGCAAAGTGGTTAGTGCGCATACCACATGTGTAAAAACGCCCTCAGCGGCTGAGTCCACCGTTTGATTCCCAGCTGGATGAGACGTATCATCTCCAATTTATTTATGTAATTAACGCGACCGATGCCAAAAAAAATTATCTTCAAAAAATGCACTGTTCGTAGCGTACAGTTAGAAATGAAGCCCTGGTGTTTAGATTCACTCTGTGTTGCACAGAAAGCTTTTATTGATGATGAAATGACAAAAATCAAGATCCTAAATATCCTCAGTATAATAGTACCAAACACAGCATCAACTAAGAACTATTACTCAATCATGGAAAACTGCTGATTCCTTTCCTTAAACGTGACATGAACAGACAGAAAGGCAGACAAAGAGTTAAATAAATAAAAGAATAACCTGATGGTTTGCGTGTGGAGGCAGAACAAGCTCAACACTCTCCACCTTGGTCTTCTCTGCTGCCACTTTACTGGAGTCTGCCGAGCTGTCGGCTGACACACACACACACACACACACACACACACACGCTCATATGAATTTTAATTATAATAATTACAAGATTTTAAAGAAGTGTATATCTAAATTACAAGCATAGCACAGTCTATACTACGGACAGCTGGAGGAGCACAAGGCTTTGACCCGGCCTCCAAACTCCCCACAGGTCAATGACCGAGGCCGATCAGAGGTCACAGCCTACAGCATCTTACACAGGACTTTACAAAGACAGAGAACTCTGAGCCAAACTGTATAACAGGTGCATACATTGTAAAGCCTTAATTTTATATATAGAAATTTCTCTGATCAATAATAATTGTTAAAAAAAACTTAGAACAGCATTTAGATACTGCACTCAACATCTGAAGCACCCGAATGATGCAGAGAAATCCCAGTATTCAAAGACTAAATGTGTGTCTTCCTCAGCTTTCTTCTCCATTTTCTACCAAGACAATAGTTTCATATGTTAATTATAAATTAAATACATTCAAATATGAGATTTAAAGCAGCTTCAGCATATAACATCACTTGGAATCCTTAGCTGCTAGTCAGTTAGCTTCTACTAGGGCTAGTTTGGTAACTTTATTTTCTACATTACTATTCCCATATTAGCTGCGAATACATACTGTTTAAGATGTTTTTTCAATAATAATACATTTCTATGGTATAATTATTTACAATAAGGTGAGAGTTGATTTCTGGAATCGAGTCCAAATAAACTGCATTATGCTTGTTAATAGTGGAACAGAGCAGGTTGTGTTTTTAATAGTTTCCCACTGTTTTCAGCAATTGACACTCAGCAACATGACGCCAGCTATCCGACTCTAATCATGTTTAATGTCTGATCGCCGCTTCACTGTATTTAAACATGCAATATTCTAATACTGCACTGTATTCAGCTGCTGTCAACAACCTGATCACCTAGTAAATAGCTAAATAACTCCCAGCAGCCTACAGTGTCTGCTTTATAAAGGAAAACATTCATTTGGTCTGTTGGGATGTGGCATTACTGCAGCAAACCTTACCCTGTTGGATCGACCCACTGGAGAGCAAGTCCTTGATGATGTCATCGTGGACCATCCGGACCCTCCTCCTCTCAGCCGCCACGCTGTACTCGACCTGCTCCTTCTGACTGTGAGGGACGATGGGCTTCAAAGTCACCTGTGAGTGAGTTTAACGAGACCTGCACTTTATCACAAACACATTCAGACTAAACCTTACTAGCACCGAATGACCTTTGAATTGGTCTTACATTAATTTCTGTATATTGACATATGCAACAGTCAGAGAGTAGACAACAGACTGAAAGAAATCAATGCACTTTTAACTCTGATCTCCAGAACGTACCAGCAGGTTTGAAAGGCATGCTATCTTTAAAAAATACACCAAAATGACAGCACTTATCAGAGCCAGAAGCTGTAAAAACAAACAAACTCGTTGGATTTTCATCTTTCCCACGGTCCTTGAACCTGTCACAAACCTACGACTGTGTCTGGAAAAATAACCAAACTAAAACATGACATATCTCATCAAAATCACTTCATGCTGCACGTGTGATTCTGGAAAAAAAACAACAAACTCATCTGTCTTCTGCAACGAGCAGAGAGGAGCCAGCAAGAGAGACTGAGAGGAAAACAAAACAGCGTGGCTCAAAAACAGTATTCAGGGGAGCAGGTTGTCGGGAAGTCGTTGGAAGATACATTCAGCATGGTGAAATACATGGAGCTGATGTTTGTAGAGGCTATAAAAATGTGACTAGGCCCATTCAAGTAGCCTATCTGTAGCAGGTGGAGCTGCTGAAAGAGACACGTTTGAGTTTTCTTTGGTTCCAGTCATAGCTGCTCTGTTTCAACTGAGACGCAGGAGTTTATGTCGCAGTGAAAAATGAGCCCACAGTGACTAAAAAATGTGACAGGAGCAAAAACAAAAGCCCAGAAACAGCTTTTGGTTCAGAGGTTTCGTAATAATTTCCATCTTCTCGTGCACAACAGTCAGTATTATACCAAATTTTCATCTATCTTATCACAGTCACTCTCAACAACCATAAAGTTCTTAATTACAGCCTCTAGTATTCCATGTCATATAACACCCCTCACCTTTTGTCCTGTGCTGGTGCGCTGGGTAACAAAGGTGGCGTAGGCGTGACAAACCCTCCAGTGACGGTCAGTAAACAGGTCCTCGCAGCTCACCTGTATGCCCACCTGTAGAGATATACCAGGGATAATCTATGGTCAGTATATCATAGTGTTTCTTCATATGTCGAGGGAAATACACTCTGTTTTACTGATGATGTAAGTAGATGAAGCCTAGCAGGAACTTAGTCTTCCCTTCTCACAATATTATTCACATGACAGATCTAAATATATCACATCAAAGCAAATGACAAAAAGGTCAGATCTGCTCTTAGAATTTGTAATGGCTTCTAAAGTAGCTTCAAAGGTGGACGTTTCTGTGCCGTTTCCTTCCCAACAGAACACACAACCTGCTAATGATGATGAGTGTCTGCACCAAGACAAAGAAAAATAATCACATCTTCTGTCCAAGGAGGTTTAAAGCACCAACCCCAAAAGATTTTAGCCACAGCAAAAGGAAAATGATTAGAACTAAGAATGTTTTGTTACTTGTGATTTAATTTACTCAAGGACAACACATTTTGTTATATGAGGTGATCTGAAGTAACAGGAAAAAACACTGATTTCTGTCAATAAGGTAACAGACTCATTTTAAACTGTTAAAGCCCTCTAAGACATAAGCTGACTTTAGGGACTGTCTCCAACCCTGGCTGATTATCAGAGCCGACTGGTATCATTATTTTTATTAACCGATTATCGATAAAAAATAATTAAATGTGCTACTTTTGCTCTGATGCATCTCAATCAATGCCCCGACCACAGCACTATCTGACTGCTTCCATGTCATGAGCCAGCCAACACTGAACGCTACTGTTTACAGACAGGGACCGACGACCGCATTTAGAGAACTGAGCCATGTTTTGAAGATACTGCTGAAGTTGGACAAAACACCGCATGCCCAGCTTCCCCATTACCGACAAAATACAGGAATATTTCACTTTGCTGTCAGCGAAACACTAACTTATTTTGCTGACGGTGCTAAGCTATCGTTATCTGGTGTTCCAGACATCTCCCAAAAGTAAGATCAACTTCACCAATTAACTGACAGACACATCACTCCAGAAGAGACGCAACCTGCAGAAACTCAACAACAAAGCACTGTCGTCAAGAAACTCTTTTTATCCCACTGCCATCAGAATCCTCAACAACTGACCGGATTATACTAAGGACACTTTAAAAAGCCATACACTTGAAACTACAATTATCTTCTGTTTACACTTTGTTTTGCACTACTTTGCACTACATGCACATCCTGTTTGCACTAAATACACTTTACAGTTCATATATACATTGTTTTATATTTCTATTTTTTATTCTATTTTATTTGTATATACTATTTTTTATACTTGTTGCTGGTTATCTGAGTGGACAGCAAAGTAAGAATTTCATTGTGCAGGGAAACGTGTTTCTTTACTGTGCACATGACAATAAAACTTTGAATCTTGAATCTTGAATCTGCACAATTCAGGAAACTGGCTTCTTTCACAGTGGCTGAGGCTACGCTAACGGCTAGCTAAGTTAGGAGGCAACCACAGATTACCCTAAAACTGATTCTGGAAAGCAATAACAAGTAATTCTTTAAGATAAAGGCGTTACTGGGTAGTTAAATTGACGGAAAAGTGAAAGATCAACAAGACAGAAGAGCAGCAGATGTAACTGCAGGAGACAAACTGTTATCAGTCGCACAGCAAACAGGAGAGTATCCTAGCGTCGTCATCGGCCTTGAAAAAACCACATCGGTCGTTTCGTAGCTGAACTCACCGATGCACTTGTGGAAATAATAATGAACTCGTATGACCTTGGGATTATCAGAATCAGAATGAGAAAGTACTGTCTGTGTCTGTTTGACACATTTGTAGCTTCACCCGCAGCTTCAAGTACGTCAAAGGTGCCAGAGTTTACTTGAGGTCAGGTGAAGCTCAGCCACAGAGTTTAGGTGAAACAGGTTCAGACAGAACCAGGGCACAGCTGAGAGAATGAGAGGAGACTGTATACAGAGGCAGTCTCACATTTCCACACTCATGCTAATGTGACTTCTCCATTGATCAATGATTTTGCAATAAAACTCAGAAAGACATCTCGAGACTCTATTCTACCCTCGACACAGAAGTGTGATTTGCCCCCACAGAAATCAGAGGTCATAAATCCAAAGCAGTGGTTCTGGGGCCTGATTAATGAAAGAGATTTGCTACTCAGATCATATATGTTTCCAGCATGTTCCACATTTTATGTCAAAATACACATAGACAGGCCACCGTATAGCTCACTGAGTTAGGGCATTACTATGTAGGCGCAGGTCGGCAGCAGCAGTCATGAGTTCAAGTCCGGCTCATGACCCTTTGCTACACGTCTCTCTCTACACTGCAAAAAAGAGTAGCCTAAATATAAGATAAAAACACTGAATTTGAGAAGAAATTATCTGTCAATGCAGCAAGTAAATTTTACTTGGTAAGAAATCTTGAAATAAGTTCTTTTTTTTTCAAATCTAAGATTGTACTGTAAAATCAAGGACTAAAAATGAGTAATTAACTTTTAAAACGAGCCAAATTATCTAATTTGCAGTGTATATACCCCCTTATACCCCGGTGCCATGCCATGTCTCCTTGTCTCCCTGCTGATAGGGTTGAGTGTGTGTGTGTGTGTGTGTGTGTGTGTGTGTGTGTGTTGGGTGTATATTCATAAATGGAGGGTGGAAGGGATGGGTTTTCTTGTGTTATTTTGTTTTATTTTTTTTATATTTTTAACTGATGTGAAGCACTTTGAATTGCTTTTATTGTATGAAAGGTGCTATATAAATAAAGTTTGATTGATTGATTGATTGATTTCACCCTGTCTCTCCCCCTGTAATTAAAAATGGAAAAACTGCCCAAAAATATTTTAAAAACAGACATACATGAGCTATTATGTCAACTAATTTGTGTGTTTGTAAAGGGAACACAATGTGAACTTCACTGACCTCCATACTGGTGTTAAAGGCTCTGTTGACCTTCGCCCTGATGTTCACCACCTGACCAACACTGACCAGAAAGACAGAAAGGAAGCATTAGCACATTTAGACCAACTCTTCTGCACACACACACGCACTCACACACACACTTCTTACCTAATTGTGTGTTCAAAGCAGATGTCATCAATGGAAGCAGTGACGCAGGGACTCCCAGCATGCCTCTCAGCTGACCATGTGACACAGTGATAAGTCATTGTCTGTCTGGCGTGTCTTTGCATCACACACTGAATGCTGACAAATGAACTAAAAGGCGTTTCAACACACACAAACCTCACCAGAGAGGCAGGCGGTGGAGTCCATCCATTTGAGCAGCTGCCCCACACTCAGCTCCTGCCGATGGTTGCTGTGACACGGCATCACTATCTGACTCATTTTCACCTCAGTCGGGTTGGCCCTCTCCTCGTCTTCTTCTTCCTCTTCCTCCTCCTCATCACCCAGAACACTAAATACCCTGGAACTCATCTCTAAAGCTGAGGGAAGAGTTTTTCAAAATTGAAAGAACGACACACATCCATGCTGAAAGTACACCTTTAGCCTTTTCAGTAACTTCTGCTGAAGTTTTTCCAACGCTAGGCGGGTTCTAGATCTGGTTCCTGAATCAAAACTCTTGAACCAAACTGTTCAAAATGTTTTTAGAGCATACAAAATGTTTCTGCATCTACAAAAGAGACATTCACGGTTGCATAAACAGGATTTTAAGGGTATGAAACACAGTTTATTAAGTACAAGGGGTGATTGATAAGTTTTGAGCCTGACCAAGAAAAAAGTCGCAGTAAATTTCTCAACATAATCCCCTTGCAAGTCCACACATTTCTTCCAGAGTCTCTGTATTGCCTTGATACCAGCCTCATAGAAGGTTTTATTCTGCTCCAGCAAGCGGCTTGGTGGTTATAGCATTGTCACCTCACAGCTAGAAGATCCCCGGTTCGCGTCCCGGTTAGGACACCTGGGATCTTTCTGTGTGGAGTTTGCATGTTCTCTCTGTGCAGTGTGGGTTTTCTCTGGGTACTCCAGCTTCCTCCCACAGTCCAAAAACATGCTCAGGTTAACTGATTATTCTAAATTTTCCTTAGGTGTGAATGAGAGTGTGCTTGGTTGTCTGTCTCTATATGTAGCCCTGTGATAGGCTGGCGATCTGTCCAGGTGTCCCCTGCCTTCGCCCGAGTCGACCGGGATAGGCTCCAGTCCCCCCGATACCCTACAGAGGATTAAGCGGTGTATAGATAATGGATGGATGGATGGGTCCCAGCAAGGAGCCGTTTCATGTTTGGGAACAGATGAAAGTCGGACGGAGCCAAATCTGTGGAACAGGGTGGATGCTGCATGAGTTCGAACCCACATTCATAAATTGCGGCCTTGGCGACAACTGACTTGTTTACCGGAACATTGTCCTGGTTGGTTGAACAGGACATGACTTCTGAGCTTTCCACGGCGCTCTTCTTTGATTTCTCCCGCAGTTGCCGTACCAGGGAAGCATAATATTGCCCTTCTGGGACAGGTACTGTATCACAGCATGGTCACCAACTGGGTTCATTTTGCTTGAATGACCTACCCTACCCTACCTGACTCAGGTATTGTCCATACATTAATGCACACAATGAGTCCAAACTGAACTCAAACTATTGTGACATGTTGCTCTGTCAGAGTGCTAAACATTTTGATTAACAAGTCTTGTTTTCTTGGTCCTATCAGTCACCCCTCGTACAGTACACAACAGAAGTAAGAGTCCTGTGAAATATAACTTCAGTATTTATTGATTCAAAATTGAATTACCTGACAATAGCTGCATCACTTCTAAGCTGAAGAGTAGGTAATTGCGCTTGTTTAAATTAAGAACCAACAGTTTAGATTTGCTGTATTATATTATTTTTTAATGACACTCAATCCTCCACGGCATTGAGGATACCTGTGTTGCATAAATTTCTGAAAAATTTCCTCTGCCATTCTTCACAGTCAGTTTTTTTCCAGCTGGTCTTTGCTGGAGAGGTTATGTTGCTTTATCTTTATCCTTAAAATGCCTAAAAGTTCCTCTGTTGGATTCAAGTCAAGCAACATACTTGGCATGTCCCAGTTGTCACTTGTGTGATTTTGTCAGTGTGCTTTAGATTGTGATCATACTGGAACATTCTCTTCTGTCAAGCTTCTGCAGACTGGGAGTCGCCTTGTCAGTCAGTATTTTGGTAAATCCACAATCATTCACGGTGCTACCCATAAATCACACATCATCACACTCCCTCTATGCATTCACTGTCGCAGTCCATCCACGTTCACAACAAACATGCTGGACGCCATCTGAGCCAAACAGATTCATTTCGGTCTCATTTGACCATAAAAATGTGAGGCTTCTTTTCATGTTGTTTGGGAAGGTTTATTCTTGCAGTTTTGTGTCGAACAGCAAGCAAAGGATGCTGTTCGTAGAGGTTCACGCTGTCTGAGCTGCCACAGAAACTCTAATTTCCACTGAAGACCCCTGTGCCAAGTCTGAAGCACTTGTCCATATGTTTCTCACAGCTTGATTGTGCAAGTATTGCACTGTTAGAGGCGTTACTTTAGGACGACGACCACTGCAGTGCTGATTAATGGCTTGTTCTATACCTCCTGATTACCTCTGAAACTATGTTTCCACTGCTTTTAGTTGTACCCTTTTCCATCTTTGTGATGCTTCACAATCAGAACTTTATTTCCTCTGGCAATTCTTTTGCATGTGGAGCCATGATGCAGACATGCAGATAGACACAATCCATAAGTCCAAAACTGAGAAAGTGGATTTGTTCATAGGTCATTTTACAACCACGTTCATGCAGTTAGGATGACTGAAATTCACAGGTGTTTTGTTGCATTGACTTTCTACCAGACCCCAGCTATTTAATAGTCCAGCTATTTGTCGAACAGCAAGCAAAGGATGCTGTTCGTAGAGGTTCACGTCATCTGAGCTGCCACAGAAACTCTAATTTCCACTGAAGACCCCTGTGCCAAGTCTGAAGCACTTGTCCATATGTTTCTCACTGCTCTGTGTTTCCACTGATTTTCAGCTGGTCTCTGATCTGCCTGTATTCATTCACATCTTTGTGAAGCCTCCTGATCAGAATTTTTAATCTTCTGGCAGTTCTTTTCCGTGTGGAGCCATGATTCAGACATGCAGATAGACACAGCACATGGGTACAACACTGAGAAAGTTATGATGATCACAGGTAATTTTAAAACCAGGGAAATCACAGGTGTTTTGTGTCACTGATAACAAGCATATTCACTTTTGTAGCACTGAATTGTTATCTTTCTAAAGCATTGGTTTTGATTGTTAATAAGAGGAAATACTCTACTGCTCAGCTTTGCAATTACTGAGAGGTGATACAATTTGACATTTAGGCGACATTGCACAGGTTTGGACTAACTTCTGCTGTATACTATACATGGCACCACAACCTCCAGATCAACTGTGATCTTTACTTTAAAAGGCAGAGTCCTCAAGCCATGACTCACCAGGTCACATTGGTGAAGTGTTTACATGAAGATTACAGTCATACAGCTAATGATGGCGACACAGATTACTGCAACAGCTTCCTGGTGGTGAATCATTTTCAACTGAAAGCCATTTTCCTTCAAGGGCTGGAAAGTTTACCTTGTCACAGCTACATCTCCAACATTGCATTCCGCAGGTAGCCACATGTGCAGAAACCCACCAGACCGGTTTAAATGTACGAGCTGTTATTGTGTTTGTGTTGCAGTGTTGTTGCATGGATCACTGCAGCTCTAGTTAGTCTTCACAGCAAGAAATAAGAGCTTACGAAGTTCTCCTGCCTTCTCAGTCCAATAAATATGAATGTACAGCAGCAAGGAGCTAAACGCTAAACAGGCTAACATGACATATCTGTAGTTTACTGTGTGTAAAAGATGGACGGAGCTACTGTATCTTTCACAAACAGCCTGTGTAGTCAACATACTTAGCATTCAGGGGTTTTTACACATGACAGACAGCATGTTATTAATACAATAACCCTTTTCAACAACATACATATGAAATACTTGTTAGCAGAGATGAAACTTTGCTAGTTTTTGAGTTATTAATTTTTACTCAACTTTAAAAACTGTCACGTTAACGGCTCAAAACGCTACCAAACACTAATATGCTAGCTGGTTAAAGCTCTCGCTAATGCTAACAGTAGCTAGCTGCATGGCCGTCCTCAAAATAAAACGATATAAAACGACAGTTAGCTTAAAAGTTTAAATTAGGATGTACGAACCTGACAGCGGACAGTCACAGCGTCAAGCTCAACACAGACACCATGTAACGTAAATAGACACTCGTGTTCCGGTAGGACCTTTCAAAGTAAAAGCTGCACTGACTAACATGCTCTTCCTGAGGTGCTTCTGTGTGAATCCAGGGGTTAAACTGTTCATTCGGTATCACATCTGTTTCACTTTCAGACACTACATGCATAATTGCAACATAAAACCCACAAATTTGCTGATTTATATAAACTTTTTGAGTTGCAAACATTATTTTGGTGGGTTAGGTTGACATAGTAATATGGGTAATTGCGTCAACTTAACAGTGTGTCATTTAAACTCAAATTTCCAAATTAAATCCATATTTGCAGGATAAAATGTAAAAATGATTGATTTATATAAACCTTTTAAGTTCTAAGCATTATTTTTGATGGGTTCAATTGACGTGGTAATATTGGTAATTGCCTCAACTTGACATTTAATGTCGTTTAAACTTAAATTTCTGTTTTTGTTGAGTTAAAACTGAATTAAAGTTTTAAATCAGTGGCTAAAGTTGGCATATTAATGTTTTTAATTGCATCATTGTGTTTAATTTAAACAAAAAATTCTTTATCAAATCTATAATCGCAAGATAAAAATTCTGATTTAGTGATTTAGGTAAACCTTTTCTTTGTTCTGCAAATTGCTATAGGTGAACTTTTTTACTTTGAATTAATTTACCATGTTGTTTGATCCAAATTAATAAAACAGCCAACACATTTTAAAGAAAAATCTACCAACAAATGCACAAAAAATAACAGATAGCAGACCAGTGGCCTACAAGAAACTAGATTTAAGACTTAAAATTACACCAGCAGCAGGGATTTAATGATTCAAGCTTTATTTATGTGAGCAAAACACTGATCTTCTAACTCGACAGAACTCTACACAGCAAAGTTTAACCTGAACTTCAGAGAGCTGAAAGCAACACAACTGTGACAATGCTTTGAATTACCTGCCTGCATCTTCCTCTTTGTGCTGTGAACTCCTCAGGCTGGTCTCCTTCTGTCACTGGGAGGTCGGCTCAGCGTGTTTCATGCCAGCGTCTCCTGTCATTACAGGGCGTGAACCAGCTCACACTATTGGTAGCTGCCTGCTGTGGCCTTTCACAGGTTTATATGCCGACATGCATCTTGAATGTCATCTTGCACATACTTTATGAGAGCACCATTACTCGACAAGATCCTCTCAGAAACCCATCAAAGCGGTGTTACATCTGGTTGTATTAAATGTTAATAATTGCTGCCATCCTCCCAGTAAACTCAGATCACAGATCACCAGGTGAAGGGGCATTTGTAGCACGTGATCGTAAAGACATTGACTTCTTCTGTTGTTTGATGTAGCAGATAAAGCACTTCTAGGCAATCTGCCAAGAATGGCGGCACATATTTGCAGCTCCGTGCCCTAAATAGAACTTGTTTCTGCTGCGTCCTCACATGACAAGCACTGATTTGCCTCGAAATCTATTTCACCTACCAAAAGGTTACAGACTCTTTCCAGTGAAAATCATTTCTTCCTCTTTACCTTGGAAACATGTCCGGATAGGGTTGGTTTAATTATTTCTCTGCAGAATTTGGCTTCTGGCTCAAAAACATATTCCGTAATTACTCCAGTATTACAACTTGCCATTGCACAGTGTAGAGCAGTTTTACAGTGTTTGAGCTGAGTCGTAGGTGAGCTGGTGTGCTCAAGTTGCAGTAAGTGGGAAGAAATGGGTGGAGACAGATGTAGGAACCTCAGAGATCTGCACATTGCTGTAAAAGCAAAGGTTTAGACTTCCATTTAAGTCATTTTATGGAAGTAAGGGATCAATTTCCTGGAAAAAAAACTTCTTAACATGCAACTTTGATACACAGAGATCAGTTTTTAGGGGTTTAATCAACGACCAGCGAGGAACTGTAACTAGAAATCTCTTCCAGAAACCCTTCAATCAATGAAAACACCATTGTCAGAAACACTATCTATGGCAAACATACACTGACATGCAAAAAGCTAAAAATTAAAATTAAAAAAATTCTATTACCTCTCACACTGCCTGTAGGCACCAAGGTCCTATCACACTTGAACTTGTTTTAAGCCACTTATCCAGGTTGTTTTCTCCTGACTAGATCCTTGCCCATGTTGTATCCACTCTCAGATGTATGCCGCTTTGGATAAAAGCTTCTGCTAAATGAAACTGTAGAACTGCAGAATGCTTGCCACTGATGACAAACATGTCACCAGAGTTTAAAGGATATTGCTGGAAGTTTGCCACTCGTGAACAACATGGGCCAACTTATGGCAGCGTTTTCTGGAAAAGTGATTTTGATCTTTGCTGCAAATAAACCAGAAGAACAAACTAACTAAGCAACTCAATGAGAAAGACAGAAAGAAATATGGAAACGTTACAAACAGCAGCATTTGTTCACATTAAATAAGGAGAGCTGGAAGCCATATTCAGCCGACAGGTTTTATTGCCTGCACTGTAACACAGAGATGGATCCACAGTGTGATGATGACAAACTGTAGCTTCAGTCAGTTCAAACAGTCCATAAAATACAACATGTTGCTTCTGACTGTTTGACAGGAAATGAGGAGTTGCCTGCTCAGATATTGGTTTACGTCCAGACACACACACACATACTCAACCAGTGATTCACTGCTAAGAGTCTTCATTCACTCACGCACACATGCACAAACACACAGACAGATTTATGAGGTAAGCAGCAGTCCTATGCAGCTCCATGCAGGTACAGGGACAAGAACTTCCTGAACACCTCAGGCTTGTATCCCATCAGACCAGCAGGTACCTGCAGAGAGACACAGTATAATCAGACATAATCACCACGTTTTCACTGCTGCTCTTTTCTTCCCCTTCTATCGCGCAGTCAACAGTAAATAAACACACAAACAATTCAATTCAGCTTCATTCAATAGCCCCGATTCACAACACATGTCATCTCAGGGCACTGTACACAGTAAGGTCAAGACTTTACAGAATGATACTGTAGGAGCCTTTTATGTTTATCATTGGCATTATTGTTGTTTAGATATTTTTGTTGCACTATTAGGACACTTGGTGGCAGTAATGAGACACAGGTTGTATAAGTAGAGGGCACAGGTGACAGGAAGAGGAGGGCACAGGTAGGGGGAGAGCACACAGTTCTTACCAGACCATCAAGCAGAACAGCAGACACAGACACAACTCGCAATAGGAAAACCCCGGTACGTTCATCATTTGATTTCATCGAATAAATCATCAACTAAACTGCAAGTCGAGACTGGAAATTCTGTTTATGGTTCTGCGTCGGTTCACTCTACTCCACCTGTGTAGTAATGGCAACAGCCAGACAATGGAACACTAAAAAATTGTCATTCCAGATACGATAAAGAGAAACCCAACAGAGAAGATTCCCTTTTAGCAAACGCAGAATATACTGTCCAACAAACGCAGAAAAGCAATAACAATACTTTTGGTCAAATGAAGTTTTAACCTGCATCTGACTTTCTGACATGCAGCAGCAACAAAACAGACTGTATTCTAAATATTACTACTAATGGACAAACTATAGACCCTGTTCTTGTCTTTTGTCCTTAAATAAGACACAGACACAGGAAATGTGTCCAAAAGAGAAGAGAAAATTTCCATCTTAAAATCAGTTCATTGCAGTGGAATTGCTGTGACTGGTGTATTTTGTCATAGTGTGCAATTCTTCCTCACAGATTTGTGGCGTTTAATGGAGACATTCAGAGAATCCATCATCAAGAAATTTTACTTTACCTCAAGACGTGACGCTTAAACAAGTAAACTGCTTTAATGAGCTTTGGGACACATTATATGATTCCTCCTTTCACATACAACCAGCCAATACTGTGAGAAGCACAATCTCACAAATAATAATAATAAATACTATTATTGAAATAATGTCAATAGAACCAACTGCTTCAGCTCCTAAGCCACCAAGCTTTGCAACATCATCTATTTGACAGGCACAAACTAGGACTGTCCTGATGACAGAAAAGCTATACAAATCTTGGAGGTGAATATCTTACCCTCACTTGCTTCTTCTTGATGAGTGGTCGGACTTTTGCAAAATCATACAGCTCAACATCATCATCCAGCCACAGCTGCAAGAAGACGAAAGCGTTAAAGTAAAAAATCTGACAACTAATAATGAAAAAGAGACGATGGCTATGGGACCCTCTGGTTTCAATGTTTAAAGGATGCAGAAAGACTCTTTATGGTTCTTCCAGTTTCTCTAAATGCTGACTAAAAGGCATTTTGCGTCTTCACTGCAGAGCACATTCAGCTCACCTGGTTCTTGACGCCATCGTCTCCTGAGAGATCTGTGGTGTTCAGCTGGAAAACCAGAAACTGGAAAATTCTACCGTTGGTCCCGATTGCCTGCACAGTTATCGGACGATCTAATACTGGCTGGGGCTCAGTCTGAAAGACACACAGCGGAAGAAAGAGGGATAATCAGGATTCATGCAAAACAGTGCAATTAAAGAGTGTTATGTCAGAGATCAGCCTGGCTTAGATACCGTGGTCAGTTTACACAGTGTTAAATGTGTCTGTTTTGTTGCTGATTCTTACCCCATACAGTTTGTGTGCACGGGCCAGAGCGTTTCCAAAGGTGAACATGACCATCTTGGCTCTGAACTGCTCTGGGGGAAGCTTACACTGAGCATCGGCTGACTCCAGGAAGTAAAGAGTGTGAGCGTGAGGGTAAGGGTAGTCACCTGTGAAACCTGATTGTGAGAAATGACATTTAGTTAGAACTGAAGACCAAACATAACCCCACTCCTTGTGCTACGTCTCAGAAACCTGGGCTGTGTTCCAAATTGCAGCTGCCCTCACAAAGTACGTACAGTTTAATGCAGCATGCAATCAACTGGAACATACTACTCTGTCATAATATAGCACTTCAGCTTTTGACTGTCGCAGTCGTAAGTGTGTTAAAAGCTGTCATTTGTCTATGTGCTTTGGCAGCTCAAGCTTGTTTATATAGATTCCGCAACATATGTCACTGCACGGAAGATTGTGGGTCAGAATGGCCATAAAAGCATGCTGGGTGGCACACTGCAAAATTCAACCAAATGTAGTCGGACATTTCTGGCACACTATGTGATACACCGATCAGGCATAGCATTATGACCACCTGCCTAATATTGTGTTGATCTCCCTTATATGCTCAAAAATGCTCTGAACCATTGGGCATGGACAAGAGGACCTCTCATAGTGTCCTATGGGGTCTGGAACCAGGATGTTGGCACTGGATCCTTTGGGTACTCTGGCTTGTGCAGTGGGGCCTCTGTCAATCAAACTTGTTCCACTGCATCCTGTTGATGCTTGATCACAATGGGGTGTAGGAAGTTTGGAGGTCAAATCAACATCTCTGGCGATTGTCATGTTCCTCAACATGTTCCTGATTGGTTGAAGTTGTTTCCATCTGGTGGGGTGCATTTTCCTGCAAGGATAGGCCAGTGACATTTGGGATTTCCATTTGCATGAAGGAGTGTGCTTGTTGTGGGACAATGTTTATTTGGGTGTCTAAGTCTCATCAACACAGATGTTAAAATCCAAGGTTTTCCATGAGAACAGCACATAGTACCAATATGATCAATGTTAATCACTTCACCTGTCAGTGGTCATGATGTTGTGGCTGATCAGTGTATAGTATTATGGGTATTGGAACGCAGCTCTGGACTCAGCAGACTACTATGAGACCAGCACCTTTGAAAGATGAAACTGAGCGTCTTCTCACCTGAGGAGTTCATGTCCTCTTTGTACACGTTCACTTGCTGCAGGTCGATAGTGGGCGACACGGGATAGAAGGTTTCCAGGACATAATCTGCTGTTTCGGACACTTCGCTTTTCCCAGAAACCTCCGGGAGGGGATCCATGCTGTTATGCAGTAAACCGTTCCGACCTCTAATCTGGAAAAGGTCCTCACCTGGTGCACAAATATTAAAAATGAAAGTCCATGAGAACATGTGCAGCATTAAATGGCTGCATATTTCATTTAGTCACATCTAGCAGTGACAGGCAGTCAGATAAACATGAGTATGTGGGTTTGTGACTGAGTGATCCAAGTGTATGACTGTACAGTACCTCTTTTCCATGTGGCTGCCAATGAGTGGTTTTCTGCAAGAATCCTCCTTCCGATGGCAGGATGACTGGACTGTAGAGTGGCACACAGATGGAGCAGGTTGAGGAGCAGAGTGTTGCTGAGGGACAAAAAAACACCAACAATGAGAGAGGTGAACATGGGAGATTCTGCCATACAGTTCACAATCATTTTAAAATCTCTGCCTGCATTAGATCATTATGACTAGTGTTATACCAGTATCTCTCTTTACGCGGTCGTTCCTCCGTTGTGTCCCAGAAGCGAGCGTGTTTGATGGCGTTCTGCACGCGTTCATCCTGATCTGGTATCTGATTTTCAGGCTTCTCTGCCAGTGAGAGGAGATGAGGAGGAAGACCAGGAATCATCTTGGTTTTGGTCAACCAGGAAGCCTGACGCACACCTGACAGACACAGAGAAAGGGGGACACAGGGCTTTAAAGGGACATTCAGACCACAAATAAACCGTGACAATAGGGTTGAACAATATGCAAAAAATAAAGAATATTCTAACTATTTTTTTAAATAATGCTTTTGTAATATGAGTCTTAGCTGGAATGGTAACTTCCACATTTCTTCTCACCTAAAACAAAAGTTAAGATGATGATGTGATTTTTGCTGCAGCCTGTATCAAAAAATCATTTTACCTTACATCTGGAGAATTTGACTTGTGGTACCACAATGCTTCACTTATGATGGTATATTATGACACATATTTACTGTAGTCCACCAAGACCCAGGATTATATTGTCATTATTGTTCTCATACTGGATTAAGACTTTTAATACTCTTTTTATTATAAAACAGCAGCATGATTTTGCACCTTATTTCTTCTACCAGCACAATTTGCATGTTATTGTCCTTATTTCTCTTAAATGTAACATGTGTGAGTTACTAAATACCTTGAATTTCCTCAAGGGGATGAATAAAGTATCTATCTATCTATCTATCTATCCATCCATCCATCCATCCATCCATCCATCCATCCATCCATCCATCCATCCATCCATCCATCCATCCATCCATCCATCCATCCATCCATCCATCCGAAAAATTGCAGCTCCTGCAACATGGATATTCGACTTAGCCACATTGGATTCTGCTAACATTACTGATTAAGTGTTCAGGCCTTCATGAAATGTAAGTTTACTTGCTCAGAATTTCTTTGCTTTTATGCTGGTGACAGAAGTCTGTGTTTGGCTATAATATGGACACGTAAAGTGCTTATAACAAGTACTGACTCCTCTTGGAAGTTTTCCCTTAAAAACACTGAATCATGGTCAGTTTAATTTGGCTTTTTTTGGCAAGAATTTACAAATAAATACTCTTTCATGTCATTGTGAAAACAGATGTTCACAAAGTAATGTCAATTAATTAAAAATATGAAATGAATAATAAGTGACTGCATTAGTATTCACCTGTTTTAAAGCTTTAAAGTCACACAATTAGTGAACTAGGCAGGTCCTTCATTCCAACAGCCATCAGACTTTACAACACACAACACTAGCACAACCTGAATGTGTTGTAGCTTCTTTTTTGCACTATTCATCTGTTTGCACTATTCATCGTACTGTTACCATGTGCAATATTATTTATTCAAATTTTCCTTGGTAAATATTCCTTTCATATTCATACGTCACTTATTGTTGTATCTATTGTATATTTTAAATGTTTCTTTATAGTAGATTGTTTTATTTTCTTTTTTTCTGTATAGGGTATGTTGTGTGGTTTTCTGCTTTTGTCTATGCTGCTGTAACGAGGAAATTTCCCCGTTGTGGGATTAATAAAGTATAATCTAATCTAATCTAATCTAATCTAATCTAACTAGGGCTCTTCAGAGTGCAGTCAATGTGTTTTCAGTGATTGTAGTACAAAATCAGGTTGTTATAAGCAGTTTAAAAAAAGTGGGTAATTGAGCCAAACTTAATTTTAAATTGTGGATGTTCATTTAATACCAGCTAAGGTGCATACACAGGTCCTGCTGCTCAATAATCCACAGAGCATCAGCTTAACTAATCAGATGTATTGTGTAATGACGAGCCTCAGCTTTACTCACATGTGACCAATAATCAGTTCATTACACAGCATCAACATGTCTTAAGTCTGCTACAGCTGTCTGCTTACCTTCCAGCGGACTGGTCCTCTGGTTGAACACATAACACGGTTTCTCCTTGTACAGCGGCATCTCCTGAGCAGGGGGCGCCGAGTAATACCTGGGGTCCTTGTAGTTCCTCTCCCACCGCCGGTAAGCGGGCTTAGTCAGCCCCGGCACAAAGTGCATCCTCTCCCCGTATGTGACCATCTCCAGGCCAGGGATCTCCACCGTCTCCCTGGGTTTCTTTGGAGGGGGGATCTTGGCTGAGAGACAGCCGCTGACACTGAGGTGTCTCCGGGCCTGCAGGCTGCCGGCTCCTCCATGTGGACACAACCGTCTCAGGTCCTTCAAGAGGCGGGTTTGAGAAACCAGCGGAGCCGCCGATTTTAAACGCTGAGCCGTTTCTGGAAACATGTTTCCTACTGTTCAGTTTCTCACTCTGTTTAGGAGAATAAATCCGGTACTCTGACCTCACTCATCTCCTGTCAGTAGCTGTTGCTGCTGGACGCCGCCATGTTGACTCTTCTTCTACCACTTCCTGTTCGTGTTAATAAACAGGAAGTAGAATTACAACCACGCGGAGCAATATCGCCCCCACTGTTGGTTTATATTCTTCTTGTCTGCCCTGTTTGTTGTAGATTAATGAAAATATGTTCCAAAATAGCATTTTGAGTTTTTTGCGAATAGTTTTAAGGCTCATATGTTTAATAATCGCCTCACTTTTAAATGCGTTTTTTAAATTGCTTCTTCTGTGACGTTTTTAGTGGTAATGGAAATGCATGAGAGTATGGAGCACACTTGAGAGGCTGCAAGAGGAACTACTCCAAAGATGTGCTGAACATGTGGCGGTAATACTCCCTGAAATGGGTAACAAACTGCCATTAAACACAAGAGAAGAAGAAATGTGCTGAACATTATTGTTAAAACTTATGAGTTTTGTGCAGAGCTGTTGCCTCAGATGATAGATTTAATTCTCCAATGAGTTTTGGGCTTACCTTGGGGTCTCCTCACAGGTGTGCATATCCAGAATACCTAGGAAGTCACCCAGAAGGCTAATCAGATCCCTGAACCACCTCAGCTGGCTTCTTTTGACACAAAGGAACAGCAACTTTATTCTAAGCTCCTCACCCTATGGCCGAGGCTGAGCCCAACAACTCTGCATAGGAGACTCATTTCAGCCATGTGCATCTGTAACCTCATTCTTTCAATGTTTACCCATAGTTCATGACCATAGGTGAGGGTTGAAACGTAGCTCGACTGGTAAATCAAGATAAATCCCCCTTTACCACAATGGTCCAGGAAAACTTCTGCATTACTGCTGACGTTGCACCAATCCATCTGTCCGTACTCCATTTGCCCATCACTCACAAACAAGATCCAAAGATACTTAAACTCCTTCACTTGAGGCATCAGCTCCCCCAAACCCAGAGGGAGCAGTCCACCAGCTTCCAGTAGAGAACTTAAGGTCAAACCACCATGAGAACATCGGATCTTGTCTGTTCTCTAAGGCTCAGCAGGGTGGACCTGGTTAGTACTTGGATGGTAGACCGAATAGGCTTGCAGACTGAAAAATGAGGAAAGAACCTCAGTGAATATGGCAACAATGAGCGGCATTACCTTGTCCAGAATAGGGAGAACAGGGCTTCCTCTGAAGCCAGGTACAGGAGTGGAGCTCAGTGGTGAGCATCTGGTGGCCGAGACGTGGCAAAAAGGGCTTAAAGGCTACATGGGACTGCCATCCACATGGATAGGCACTGGGGTCAGGGGCCATGTAAACTGCGTGGTAGTCACGGGCAGGTACCTGTTGACCCCTGATGGTGCTGACTAGTTGTGGTTCAGTACCATGATATACGACAACAAACATACAAATAATTTAAGTCCGGTTGTATTTATCAGTTTATTCATGAAGTGCCCCTTGGTGTGTGAACTTCAGCATCTCAAATTCTTTAGCATCTGAAACAAGTTATGTTTAAACAAAACTAAGGTCTGTATCATACAAAGGCAACTCTGAGAACCACTGGCAACATTTAAGCTTCAAACACATTAAATTTGAAGTATTTTGTGATGATAATGTTTTGTAATCTAGAAAAATGTCTTAATCAAGACCCTTTGCATATATATTCACTTTAACAGCCTGAAATATGGGATTTCTGTGATGTAGCACAAAATAAACAATACAGTTCGCATTTAAAATGTCTCTAGGAAAGCAAGAACATGAAGACTACTTTGTTGAATGAAAAACTATTTATTCCTGCAGCTGCGTCACCGACATTAAAAGACAAACAATGCAGAACCTTAAAAAAATGTAGTTAATGTTTTAAAAGTGAGTGGCAGACACAAAGCCTTGTTGTGGAGAGATATATGGATGCTTCTTCCTCTCATCCTCTCTTGCATTTTATAGCCAGGGAGGCCAAGCTGAGGAGGAGGATGGCAGTTTTTCCCAGAAGCATCCAGCACCAGATCTGACCCTGCAAACCTACATGGACACAGATGGATGGAGATTGGGCTTTTAGTTACGTAAAATCCCTTCAGAAGCAAAGCTGCAGAAGCATACACAGAAATGAAATGCAGCAGAGTCAGAGATAGTAGCGCTGCAAAGAAAGACATAAAGACTAAATAAAAGACTCCACTACATCCTAATCTGTGTCAGTGTGGGTGTCTTTCTCCTGTGCAGAAGGGCTGCATTATATGCTCAGCTTTTATGTAGTCATTCATTCATTTATCTTTTTACTCACTCAGTGCGCTAGAGGTTGGAGGAAAGATGATTCAAATAAGCAAATGAAACTAAAAACAATGTTATTACTGTGTATAGCATTTCATTAATGCCTAGCATACATCAGTCAGTCACAACATTTAAACCACTGACAGCTGAAGTGAATAACACTGATCATTTATAATGTAATATTCTGCTGAGAAACCATCCAAGTACCATTTACCATCCAACTAAACATTGTTATTAAGAAAATCAGTGAAAAAAAGGTGATCAAATGTAGCACTCCTGAATAATTTAGTGACAATCCTGCCTTTGAGCAGACAAAATGACACAGGATGACCACAAAACAACTACAAAATTAAACAAAATCAGCACAAACCTGCTGCGCTGCTGTATTGTTGGGTGTTGTTGCACCTTGGTGAACTTGGTGTAGTCAGAGTGGATGTTTCTCTTACCAGATTATCTGGAGAGAGGACAGTTAATCAATAAATACACCCCTCAATGACTCCCACAACCATAAATCATATTGTCCACACAGGTGATGATGCTAATTTATGGTAACTATGTCAATTGTCCATATATCAATTGGCATTATTCAATTTCTAGGTGCTGTGGATCCATTCTGTACATTTCTAAAATAAAACTTTAATATATGTGTTATTTAAGAATTACATCTTACCTTCTACCTGAATCAGTACAGAGGGGCTGATCGTATCAGGTGGTTGGGTCATGCAGCAGTAGTTCCCAGTGTCTTCCTTTGTTGCAGAATTGATGTTCAGGACCACGGTCACGTCGGGCAGGATGGAGGTGACATTGACAAGGGACACTTTGTCCTACGAGACAAAAACCGTTGGTGTGACCACAGACTTGACTGAACACCAAGATGAAAAAGAGATTTTCACTACCCTCTTTGGTTGACAGTTAATAGACTGAATGCTTGCCCTTGTAACCCCACACAGTGATGTCGGTATGTACTGACACACCTTGGAACACATGGTATTAATCATAAATGGTCTGCACTTATAAAGCGCCTTTCTACCTTAGTAATACTCAAAGCGCTTTACAATGTGTTTCACATTCATCCATTCACACACCAATAGGGACAGAGCTTCCAAGCAAGTTGCCTGCCTGCCATTGGGAGCAATTTGGGGTTCAGAGTCTTGCCCAAGGACACTTCGGCATGTGGAGGGGCCGGGGATCGAACCGTCAACCTTGCAATCAGTGGACAACCCACTCTATGACCTGAGCCACAGCTGCCCCCAGCTGTGGTCAAGAAGTCAAAAAAATTGTGATCTATGGCTTTTCCTAAACACTTTGGTCTTGACCTTGATGGAAAATATAAGAGATCAAGAAAAGATGTGTAGAAGAATTTACTAAGACTTAGAAAACAGTGGTGGTAGGAGAATCTGAGTGTACCGACACTGGACTTCATGCACCGGCAGATGTTATTGACAATGGTCTGCCACGATGTAGCTACAGTGTCACATGCACATACAAATATGCTTTTGGTGGGCTGCTGGTTCAAGCCCCTGGACTGGCAAGAGGTTGAGGTGGGAAACTGAGAGCGACCGCTTGTCCCAGTCACCACCACTGGGGGCCCTTGAGCAAGGCCCTTAACCCCTGACTGCTCCCTGGGTGCTGCACTGCGATAGTCCACTGCTTCTAGGATGTATAGTCAAGGTTAACTACGAATAAGATGGGTCAAATGCAGAGAAGAATTTCATCAAGGGGTCAATAAAGGTTAGATGATTATTTATTGTTGTTATTATTAAAAATGACACAACTGCCACAGAGAGCACAACATTCTACTTTTGACATGTGTATTATTGTTATTATTATTTGCCAAACAAAATGATATTCATTTGCATTAGATTAAACAGAGATTCATGACATTGTTTTGGGCACAAGCAAAAATCCATTATTCATGAGTCATCAAATTGTATGATGGAAAAACCTTCCTCTACAGTTACTCAAGCCAACATTAGTTATCTAAATAATCCAAAGGCTCAAGCCAACCCAGCTAGTTAGATAATAGTGCTGACAGCTTCAGCAGCCTTGTTGAGCTAAGATTAAAGGCTAAAGAGGTTTAGTTTATGTATATGTGTACAGATTTGCTTTGGCATTGTTGTGGCTCCAGTTAACAGGAGCTAACTGGATAAATTTGATAGAAGTTATTGAGATTGCTGGCTTAAGAGAACGGAGGCCGTGTTGTGACGCCACCAGCAGAAAAAGGGATATTATAGACATGAGTCGTCATGGAAAGTGACCCTATCGAGTAAAACTCTGGGGAAATGCTATAAGAAAAATAAACTTGTCAAAAAAAACAAACAAATTAAACATCAAGTTTACATGTGAATTAACTGAAATCTTGTTGAATTGTTAATTTGGTCATTAAAAACCCTTTGCGTTAACACAAGTGCCCAACAGAAGGTGCAGAGACTTCTAGAGAGTCGAGAATGAAATTAAGCTAAGATTACTTAAATGCATCCACAACATGAGAACAACATGTAAGACTTAGTGTCCCAATCAAGATCACAAGCAAAATTAATGCTGTAAGATGTAATAATTGTAGGGAAAGCCTTTGAACTACCTCACGTTCACATTGCCTCCACAGCTGCGCCACATGTTCGGCTTTCAAACAGGTGAACTCACAGCTCAGTTTGAAGGCCTCTCCAGCAGGAAGCACCTTGTTATCTCCAGAAATACTCACTAGAGTTCCACTGCAAACACCTACAGACACAAAGGTACAACTGCTCAGTTTAAAATATATAATCCACACAGTTCTGTTCAGTTTTTAGAGCAGTTCTGGATTTTTACTGCAGTCTCATTCGTTTAGAGTTGAGGGATTGGGTGCTGCCAGCTTTTATGTCGAGGAAGGACATGTGCATGAAACGTATATAATTAATATAGAATTGTTGGACTTAACAGGATGTTATTGGATAACAGATGGAGTTTGGGACAATGTAAGTGCTTTTAGTTATTTCAGTGGGAGAGGAGCTCAAAGGTAATGTAAGAAAGTAATAAAAAAACAAAAATGCACAAATTCGCATCACATTTCTGACAAAAGTGAGCCTAAATAATTATAAAATACTTTTGAACGTGCCTCTTTCACAGGAGACATCATGACTGTAGGATTGCAGGAAGCGCATAGCAGTTTATAACAACATTAATGGTGACTCTGTTCTATTTAAGTCTTCCAATAAGCCATAACAGTGTGACAGTGAGCCAAAACAAACAATTTAAGAACCCTGACCCTCATTTTTCCTTCATTTTCTAATTTACATCAGAGGTTTTCCTTCTGTGACCTGTCTCCTGTGATAATAACCTGTTTTCTGCCATAAATATTATATTATTTATAGTTTCTTGGTTGAAAATCAACATTGATCCGACATAAACCCTGACTCTTAACGTAACCTAGTAGATTTATTGTAACATTTTTTGATGTATATTACTGTATATTTAACATGTATACTAATAATATTCAGAATGTTTATAAGGATTATAAGGATGGTCTAATATATTTTAACAGTACTGGGGAAGTTTACTATATTGTTGTAAATGTAGTCTCATGTTTTGATCTCAAATTCAAATGGAACTGTACCAAATAATGTGAACTAAAGTAGCTTTAAATGTGTTTTTTATTTTTAAATGCAGATCTGGACCACTTTAAATGAAAGTCATGCATGTGTAAAAAATAAATGTGTATACTCTGAAATATACTGTATGTATAATGCATTTTTTTCAGTTTGGTTAATTAATATGTTGGTTTATAAACGTCTCTTTGCATCTTTTCTAAACTCTCCCCAACACTAGTTTAATAAATCTGCTTCTATCACAATAAATGTATTATCTTTGTTAGTTTTTTACATTCCTATTTTCTATTTGTGTGTTTTATGTTATTGTGTTTGTACAGCTGATAATAAAGACAAAACAACTCCCCATTAAATTAGCTTCTGTCATCATTTCATGGATTATTTATTTACAGCGACTAAAAATCTCACCTTCAACTCGAGTCCAGTTCAGCAAACTGATGACCAGAACCAACATGTCTGCCCCGTCTCTCATCCTCTCTGTATCCTGTCTGTCACTGTCAGCATGTGGACGTCTCTGGTTTCTGAGCTGGTTATATTTCACACTGACATGTACATGGACGGACTGCAAGACACAAGCTGCTGACATGAGCCCCAGACAGGATGCACACCTCTGCACTTCTGGGTCGATGGAGACTGCGATAGCCGGAGCAGGAAGGGCTTCTGCTGATAACACTGACCATGACACCGTCACTGTGATCTACCTGCAAATGTGGGATGTATGGCTGAAAAAAGTCCCCATATCTGCTGCAGCGCTGAAAGGTAGACAGCAGAAAGCACGCTAGAATGAACGTGCTAGTACGACAACAGGAAACCATTTGTTGTTATCATCCAACCAAACAGACAAATGACAATCTGAAACAGGACGAGGTCAAATGAGGCAGTAGTAATGATGCATTTCAAACTGGGCCAGGAACATGCTTTAATTCATGCTGGGATAGAAAATTTGAATTATGTTAAAAAGCGTACAAAAAAGGTGCAAGACACCGAAAAATAACACAAATAAAATCCAATCAAGTTTCCTCCCACGTGTCATACGTAAACCAAAAAGCTAAAACATGCTATTTATGTTGAATTCACAGAGGAGTCACCAGCTGTAGTCAACTGCAATCACTCAAGATCAAATGAGGCAGTAGTAATGATGCATTTCAAACTGGGCCAGGAACATGCTTTAATTCATGCTGGGATAAAAAATTTGAATTATGTTAAAAAGCATACAAAAAAGGTGCAAGACACCGAAAAATAACACAAATAAAATCCAATCAAGTTTCCTCCCATGTGTCATACGTAAACCAAAAAGCTAAAACATACTATTTATGTTGAATTCACAGAGGAGTCACCAGCTGTAGTCAACTGCAATCACTCAGGAGAAATTAAGAGGCCACGAAGCAAGAAAACCTTAAACTTTCTACGTCACCGACACTGATAACTCAAGTTGTTGTATGCATGTTTTCGACCCAGCAGATTGTTGTCAGACAATTTCTACATATTTCTCGTAATAAATCTATGAAAAAACAGGAATGCATGACTGCCGTGTTTCAATGATTCTATCACAGAAAATTCAAAGTTGTTGGAGTCATTGGAAACTCAAGACCTCCATGATATACGTGGTGTG
Source organism: Dascyllus trimaculatus (assembly GCA_024666655.1). Taxonomy (NCBI): domain Eukaryota; kingdom Metazoa; phylum Chordata; class Actinopteri; family Pomacentridae; genus Dascyllus; species Dascyllus trimaculatus. The sequence goes on from CM045454.1 coordinate 12,027,230, forward strand.
TAAACTTTAGTTCACGATAATAAGTACAATACATAACTAAAAATAAGATTAAGTAAGCTAAAATAAGACTAGACTAGAAAAGTAAAAAGCAACACTGGCTATGATTTTGAAATAGTAAAGTAATATTTCACATGATGATTAAATTGCATATGTAATTAAAATATTGCACATTAAATTGAAATGTTGCAATATTATAAAATGGACAAAACACAAACTATTGAGAAAGTAATATTGCAGATTTAGTCATTCAATGTTTCAGCTGTCCAACAAAGTTATCCACAATTATGTCAAGTAATTAATCTGTCTTGTGTCTTGAAAAATTAGGATATATAAAAGGGTTTTGTTTCCAAACTATGTCTTTCCAAACACATATGCTGGAACACAGGGCCGATACTCACACGCACATAGTGTTAGGGATCTCAGCAAGTCGAGGTAAAAGTAAAATCAACTTTACTTTTGAAATCAGTAGAACAGTGCCTCACAGAAGAGGAATAATATATAAGTACGATACTTTACTAAAAATAAAATTTAGTCAGCTAAAATAAGACTGGAAAAGAAAATACTGCACATGCAACTGAAATATTGCCCAAGAAAATGAAACCATGCACAACAGATTGAAATGTTGTCCATTATAATAAAATACTGCACCTGAAAATTAAACATTGCAAACAATATATTGAAAGGGACACTGCACAAACTGTTGAGAAAAGTATTACTGCAAATGATTTTGATATTATTATTCAGATTTGAGTGTCTCATGTTTCAGCTGTCCATAAAAAAATATCCAAAATTACGTAAATAACTATGTAATTGAAATTAAAACACTGCACATCATACTGAAATATTTCCTATGAAAATGAAACCTTGCACAATAGTTTAGAGTAGATTAGATTAGATTTTATTAATCCTACAACGGGGAAATTTCCTTGTTAGAACAGTAGATAAAAAGCAGAAATATACACAATATACCCTATACAGAAAAGGAAAATAATAAACAATCTACTATAAAAAAGACATTTTAACAATATACAATAAAGTAAACCCATGACTGACGTTTTCAATAGATCGAAATATTACAAATTAAACTTAAATATTGCACATAAAATTTAAATATTATACATTCATTTGAAATATTGCACATGAAACTGAACTATTAGAAAATTATGAAACTGATATAACTATCAAGAAAGTAATGTAAACATTGCAAATAACATTGATGTTATTATTCAGATTTAAGTGTCTGACATTTGAGCTGTCCCAAAAATTATGTAAATATGTTTATATGTATATAACATATGTGTGTTAATTCAACTAATTACTTTGGTGTCTTATAAAAGGCTTTCAGATCCATACTATCCTTTTCCAAATGCTTATACTGGAGTACAGAGGCAGGAAATCAGTGCAGTTAAGCATAAAACGCATCTCCACACTCAGCGGGATCTGAGAAAGTCGCAGACAAAGTAAAATCAACTTTTGTCCACAAATCAAAGTGTGCGTGGCCCCCTGTCACGCACACCACGCAGATTCCGTGTGGATATTCTCCACGGCGGTTTGCGCTCCCTGCCTGCGCCCAGTGCGCAGCTCCGACCGCCATCTACGCAAAGTGCGTTAGCGCGGAGCGTCGAGGCTTTTCAGCTGGTTAGCCAAACATCCACAGAAAAAGAGATGAGCAGGAAAACGAGACGAAGAAAACGACAACAATTTAGTCCCAGCTAGAAAAACAGCGACTTAAAGAAAACCAATTTAGGTAGGTGAAGTGTTGTTTTTAAAACTTTGTACTAACGTGTCTGTAAGATGAACTCGCTATGTTTATGAATGACTGTATGTATGGGCACAAATTCAGCGTTAGCCAACAGTGGCTAGTTAGCTAGCTGGCTAACATGTTAGGCAACGTTAGCTTCTCCCAGGCTAAGTCTAGCTGCGACCACAGAAGCTAGTAAACGCTAGCCGACTGTTGGCATATTTATCTAGCTAAACTATTTACTGTTTGATGATATTGTCACTATATTCTCTGATACCACTTAGCTTCACTTGCTACTGCGTTTTCTGCACTTCGGAGTTGTTTCAATGAGGCTAATATTGCCAAGCTACACTGAGGCCAAACACACACACAAACTACTGTGGCCTAAACCTAACTTCCTGCGCTGCCTACCTCGATTGATAGTTGGACGTGCTGTAACACAGTAATAATAGATTTTACACAACAGGCCTCCAGATAACGTCGTGCAGCGACTTCAGGAGTTTAATTTCAGCATTATCGAGTCGCTGCTCCTCGAATGTGTAAATCTGCTGCAGTCGTATCAGCTAACGTTAGCTTCATTAGCAAACTGGAGCTGCTTTGGTCGCCCCTTTCAAAAGCTCCCTGTCCCGAAATCTGCATCACTGACAGCCTGCGAAGCCCTCGGACAAATCCACAGTGTTTTTAACATTGGCTTTTAAATATTCACTAGTACTCAAAGTCGTATTCAGAAATGAGTAAGAGGTGATGCAGCCAAGTTGATCATTGGAGTGTGGGTGGTGAGACCAGGCCATGTTGACACATTATGGTAAGCTGTGTTTCCCCCAAAAACCTCAGCAGGAACTGATCAAGTTGCTGAGAAGAGCTTGAAATTAACTGAGTGATCATTAGGATAAAGTTTTTCGTCCTCAGCTGTATTGCAGACACTTATTAGACACCTATTTCTCCTCTTAAGGTGTCACTTCTAGCAAAAATGCATGCCTGAAAAGCAATATGCATTGTAAATGTTGTGTACATTAACTAACAATTAATGCAGAGCACTGTGGAGACATGTGGTGGTTTGCTCTTTCAATATAGAGAATATAACACCGCCTTCAAGCAGAGTGAACTGTGAGAGGTCAGAAATTGATATTTATCGACAGACTGTTCTGCAGTCCTTTGATTTTGGCCAGCAGCGATGAGGACACCTGACAAGATGATTACAACCAAGGTGAAGCCAATCCTGTTGGTTTTAAATCATCACTCAGGAAGTTTACATATTGTCCTCAGCTGGCAGAGGAGGATGTTGTGTATGTTAACCGCTCAAGCTTCACACTGGGGCTGAATGATTTAGGGAAACTGTCTAATTGTGATTTTTCTGATAGACATTGCAATTTGATTTGTAATATTATTTATTAAAGTCAAGCCTTAGCTCAGTAGTTACTGTATAATAGAGTTAAAATGTGATGGAGCATTACCACATGAGATACCTGGAAAAAATGTGACTGTTGCACATAAAGGACGGCATGAATTTGTAAAAGCACCAACACAGCAGTTTAGACACTGGGCCAAAAGTGCTGCATAAAGTATATTATAAATTCCAGCTTTTGTGATTTGCAAATTGCATCGTTTTGAATTCTGATTTTTGTTTGAAATCGATTAATTCAGCGGTATTTGCCACAGGAGCAGCTAAAATGCAGCCAAACCAGCATTTAGTTGGGACAATGTAAGAATTTGTCATGAGTCTTTTTATTGTACGTCACTTTTTATGCATCAAATAAAATCAAGCTTACTGTACTTTCCACTGATTAGCAATGTAATTAATAGGCAAAATAAATAAAAACATAAAACACGCCATGCCATAAAAACACAATGCTTATACCTCACAGGTGGCGCATTAGGAGGAGATTTGACTTTAAATTTTAAGGGTGAGTTAGAGGTAAAATGGCATGTTTGAGAAACTGTTCCTGTGCATCAGCTTTCTGGTGTTGTGGCGAAACTGTCGAAACTGTTGTTGCAGTTGCTTAGTAATTGGGGTCAGGTTTGTAGCCTGCAGCAGGCTGTGCAGTAGATACTGTTGCCTGTGAGGTGTCATGCAGGTTAGTGGGCGTAATAAACCACGAAACTTTCTCTGTTTACTTTGATGTTGTCAGACAAGAGGAGACGATGACACAAAACACTGCAGACAAAAACTCAATGTTGAATACCAGGATTCATGTATTTATTTCAGGGCTTAACCAGTATGTTTTTTCAGTTACTCCATTGTTTTAGATGCTAAAGGAAGTAGTATTTTCCCATGTAGTTAAATGCAATGAAGTATTTGTTTGTTAAAGGGTTTAAATATCATGCAGAGGTGAAATCAAGGTAAAATGAAAATTGTTCCGTCACCAGTTTTGGTGCAGTAAGTACCTGTCATTAACTAAAGGCAGCTTGGTCAAACCTGTGTTTGAGTGAAGGCCTCAATCTCTCAGATGTTATTCATACAAGAATTGCAAAGTCCTCTTTTAGCTGAGGCCATCATGTGTGGGAGTGAATGTGCCTCTTGCTGTGTGCAGGCCTAACCCTCTCTCATATATGGCCTATAGAGCAGCATTGATTTTGCTGTGAGTTGCTCAATCTGACAGAGGCCTCTGTGGGAGGGTAAAAAAAAAAACAATGTTTGACCTGCTCCAGGGGGTGTAATTAAAGGCATAGATCTAACTTCAGCTGGGACAGAATGTTTTTTGATTTTATTATGGAGTCTAATTGTCAGTAGTCTTACAAGCCCATTTGTTAAGTTTCAAACAACCTTATTCCCTCATTTGATAAACTCAGCTGAGCACATTTCCCACATAAACAACAGGTTCAGGTTCTCAGGCAAAGAGCTGATGCAGCTGCACTGTTGGAGGCGGCGTCACACATAGACGTCTTTGTAGATTGGTATCGGTATCAGCCTTTTTTTATGCATTCAGCTGCCATTATTGGCGACAAATATCCTGTGCGTGGTTTCTGTAGTTGTAGTACTTTGATAGAATTAGAATGTCTGAGTAGACTGTGAAAAAACCTGGATACCTGTCTGTATGAACACAGTAGTATATTTGGACCTGGGCTGTTCTTGAGTTTAGAGGACGGTGGTGGAGGTCTACAAAATTCACTTTTGTATGCTGGTACTTCCTGCATTGTGCAACCTTGTCCATGGTTGTAGAGGATTTGTTTTTCACCTCTGAATGATAAGACTGATGCTCTTTCATGTACACATTATGATCCAACTCCTCTTTGAAAGAATGAGCACACCTAGTTAGCCGTAGTTGAAAAAGTTAGACATGTCCAATTAATAAAGCCATAGTGGCAGATTGTGGCTCTTTGTAATACTTAGTCTCACTATACTTTTCCAGTTTGCACAGCTAGCTATAGCTAACAACGATGATACTTCCTCCTGGTATTATTAGCAGAGTGCTTCGTTCGCTTGCGGTGTGGTCTGCGGTACATTTGGCAAGGATGGGAAGTCGATATTGTATGTTCTAATTTCAATTGCCCCGTAGGGAAATAATAAGATTTGTTGACTAAAGTATGGATGTCCTGATCAGGTTTATTTAACATTTACTTAATATACGAGCCCTTTAACATTGAATATACCGAGTCTTATGTCTTATCTTATTGTTTCTGACACACTGAACTTTCAACACACAAACTAGTCATCAACTTACTGTGAAGACTCTCCTTCAAACTGTGGTCATACTCCCTCTCGGATTCGCACTCAAACAGCTGTGGACATTATAGATGTGCAGTTGTTGCTATTATATTTCTTTCTAGTCCACTGGAGTCCATTGCATGTGCAGTAGGTCATACATTACTACAGAGCATGTGCACTTATGCCCCTGTGAGGTAGCCACCACAAAGTTGATGTACATGTTGGGTCTGTGTGGACTCTTGCAGACTTAAGGAGATGCCAAATCCTTGCAGACACTGGAAGAATAATACTGCCCTGACTCTGCACCACTGTCTGCTCAGCTGTGATGTGGACTCTGCTACATGTGCTGCAGACAGTGCTGAGAGCACTTTAAACAATAAAATCTGACCTCATTGTTAAAATTTCCTGAAGGATCTTTTTCTGAATTGTGTTCTATAAAAGAAAAAGGTTCCACATTGGATAATATACATGCTCATATTGATGTATCTGTGATTAGGCAATACCTCTAATCAAAACCCTGGAAGGCTTTGGTTCAAAACTACTAAGCTGATCAGTATAAATTATTGATATCTGATTAAAGTTTAAGTGGAAGACGTCTCAGTCTGTTGGAGTTGTCGGGACTACAGAAAAATGAATGTCTGGATCATCCCTGGTCCTTTTTAAGTGTCCATTTCATGAATTCTGTAAAACACAATAATAACCCACATAAAGAAAGGGTCATTGTGCTGATGTTCGTAGTTCACATGTCGCCCTGCTTCACCGGGGCTCAGGGTCAACTTATTCCTGTTAATGACATCAGAGGAGATGCATTGACACGATCAGCCGCTATCTCAGACATTTCCTGTTCCTCCTCAGCCTTATCCGTCTTCTTCTGTGTCGTCTATGTCATTATCATGAGTAAGAGGTGGTCATGAACCTGTAGAGCAGCTGAACAATTACTGTGAAGCTGACTGACGGTTCTGGCGAGTAAAACACATACCGTCCTCAGAACAGCTAGTACTTTTGGACATTAGTGTGGTTAGAAGGTGTGGAATGGTGCACTGAAATCACAGTTTAGTATGAACCTCAGTTTTAAAGTCCCAACATGGTATGTTTTAGGTGCAGCAAGGGAAAAAGAAACAAAACATGAACCTGTTTTTTTTAATTTACTGAATTTACTGAATAAAATACAGGTCATACAGTCCTTAACTTTCTCAACACAAAGCACTTTCTGGGCAATTTTTACAGAATGTGAGCTCATTTTCCACTGCAATACAAAGTCCTGTGCCTCTATTGAAACAGCACAACCATGACTGGAAGTAGAGGGAACTCAAAAATGTCTTTTTTTAAAGTTAGAATACCATAAAGCAAAGTTACGTTTCTTTTGATTATTCTTTTTGTGCCCACAGGTGTTACCAGCACTGTAAAAAGGTGGCTCTGCGTGCTATAGATATTTTATTACTTAAATTTTAGATTTGTTTAGACACGTCTCTGATCTGCTTCACGTAAACACAGCCTGCAGTTCAATCCAGCTCCGCTAACAAGTCTCAGAATTTTTATCAAGTGAGTTTTCGATTGTTGAATCAGTCAGTAATGGATTCTTGGTTGTTTTGAGAGAATCTGGTTACTGCAAATGATTTATTTTTGGCAATTTTATAGTAGAAGAATAAAGTGGTGTTGACTAAATATCTCAATTTTTAGCTTATTTTGCTTGTTTCTCCACACAAAACTGAAAGTTAGATGCTTGAAAATTCAACACTTCTTCCTGTTAAATGGTCTAAAACGAAAAGATGACGAGCCTTTCAAACCCCCCGGCGTATTTTGACCTGTAGAGGCTAAAATACCAACAATTTGACCACTAACACTACCTCTTACTGTGGAGAACACCCTCTGACTAAAGAGAGAGGTTGCAGATAGGTATGCTTTGCTAACATGGCAACGTGAGTATATTTGGGCTCATCGTTTATAAATGATATGAGTGGAATCCAGTGAAACGCAGTCCTCTGCCAGGTATTTAGGCTTGTTTTCGTCCTTAGTTGTAAAGAGCTCGCTAAACAGTTTGGCCATGGCTGACTTCTTGATAGGAACAGATGCTCTGGATTCCTCTTGCATGCACTTTCTCTGGGGATGATATGGCTTCTGCTGTCTCTGTGGCCTCGTCCTGCAGATTTAAATGGCAGAAAGGATGCAGTATTTTAAATGGCATTGTAGCAGCAACACAGTGTTTCAAATTGAGAAATGAGGGGTTTTTTTTTTCAGCCTAAAGTAAAATATATTCAGTACCTGTTTTTCAATGGCCAGTGGGGAAAGATCCTTTGAGTTAGGTTGGTGTGCAGCAGTGTTTAGGTGGGTGTTAAATGTCAAAGTAACACCCACAAGGCTTCCCTGCAAAACATTGCATTGTACCGAAATGGTGATTGTTACTCACTTCACCTGTCTGCTGTTTTAATGTTGCGGCTGATCGATGCAACTGTATTTGTAAAGCATCCATTTTGGCAGCCGAGTCCACAGCCACCGATGGCATCGACGATATTTCTAGCATTGTCTGTTTTTATTGGATTTTTTGCTTCCTGCTCTCTTCCATTCTGACACGGTGTCCTTTAGCTGCTGTGACAGATGTGTGCTTGTGTACCGTTTATAATCGTGTACTGTATCCATTCAGATGATATATAATTCACTGTTGCTGTTAAGTAATTCTCTGTCCACTTATTTTTTGTGAGAGTGATGCCTTGGATAAGTTGTGGACGTCTGGGTTGGTGTGATTTGCTGGCTGAAATGCAGTCACACAGCTCTGCTACTTCTCTGTTTAGTTAAAATGAGTTGTTGTTCAGCTCGCATTGAACCATAAACCCAAAGTGAAACTCATCCAAAGAAGTTTTACTATTCAATAATATTTTTTTCAGTTGTAATTTATGTTGCATTTTCCCCGTGCATGCAAATAAACATTTTCCAAAAGAACAGGTAGGGAAAAGGGAGGTCTTGAGACTAGGTTAAGGGATGTGAGAGAGGTGCAGATATACTGGATGCAAATGGAAAGAATGGAGTGAGAGGAAAACTGAGAGGAGTGAAGGAAGGAATTAGAGTAGCCAAGATGAGTGTTATTATTAGAAGAGGAAATCAGAAACACGAGAGAACATGTCCCGTCCTCCTGGAGGAAGATCTGGCCTGGTTTTCTGTGGCTGTCAGTTGGTTGCTGTTGTGAAATTTATATTTGAAACAGTTAAACTTTAAAAAAAAATTTCCTTAATGTATTCAGGAAAATTAGGAGCAGCTTTTTTGAGTGCTTATTAAACCCTGCTGGTGTCCCTCAACTGAGTTTGTTTTTCTGTCAAAGCCTCAAAAAACTGAAAGAGGATGCAGTTATATTTGCTGATATCAAGCTATTTCTACATAATTTGAAGTCAGCACTTGCACAAAATCTAGTTAAATGTGAGACTGATTCAGAGGGTTTATACCAGGGGTGTCCAATCCCGGTCCTCGAGGGCCGCTATCCTGCAGGTTTTAGATGTTTCTCTCTTCAGACACACCTGATTCAAATGATCAGGATCGTTATCAGGCTTCTGCAGAGCTTGACGATGAGCTCATCATTTGAATCAGGTGTGTTGGAAGAGGGAAACATCTAAAACATGCAGGATAGTGGCCCTCGAGAACCAGGATTGGACACCTCTGGTTTATACATACATGATTCCTCCAGATGAGTTAAAATAATACAGAATATATTGATCACTGGTCAGGCAGTGAACATCCTCTGAAAGGATTTGTGATTTTCCTTCTAAATAGCCCACTGTTTTTGGGGTCATAGAAGCAATTCATCAACTGTTGGACTTCCTGAACTGTTCTGGGTTGTTTAAATGTACTCTGTTCTATGAAAATATGGCTGAGTTTTCATGGAACATTTTTAATCTAATTTTTTTTTCTTCTCTGTTTTCACAGGTGCTGCAACACACCGTATTCCTCGCACCCAGGGGCTAAACTTTACCTGGTGTTTTGTAGGACCAAGCAGCTGTGTGACACATTATCAGCCTCTGTGGGACAAAGAACAAGTACAGAGGTCCACTAATCATTGAGACACATGTTCTAAAGCCATTTAGTTTAAACTTATGGCAGTAAATCAAACAAAAGTATTTTGTCATACGTAAGTGTCAGATGTAAAAAAGGGGAACCTCGAAACTCCCTCTGTTTTATTTGTCTGTTGTCATGGTGGATTGTTATGTGTGAGCCCGAAGCTAGCGTAGCTTCCCAGCTTCATATAGCATGTTAGCATATGGCTAGCTGCGTGTGGTGACAGATTGGGCTATTATCCTTCTCCCCTCCATCACCATCTCTGGCCCCTACAAGGGGGTATACAGTCACTGCAAGGAACCCCCCCTCACCCCATCATCTTTTCATTTTATTTTTCATTCTGTCATCATCCACCCCCACAGAAAAATCATCAGCTTTTGCTCCATCTTTGACTCTCATCACCTTTGTATTTTAACTGCTAATTAACTTAGTCTAACTAGAACCTGGTCCTTCATGAGATCCACTTCCTCTGTTTGAATTCATCCACATCCATCCCAGTTCATCCTAATCTTCCACCGCTCAGCCCCTGCCCTCTTTACATTCAAAGAGTGCGTTTCCCTGTCGACCACCCCAACGTTTGTTGAGCCAGCCGCTAGGCAGTTGTTTTGGTGGTTGTTTTGGTTGCATGGAATCGGCTTAACCGTGGAGAGGCCAGGCTACCACAAACTGATGGACTTTGACAAGCGAGGAGTAGGGGGAGGAGGGGGCGGGGGAGGAGGTGGCGGCGGTGGAGGTGGAGGAAAGGGGGAGACAGAGGAAGGGAAGAGGATGTCTGGGAAGACGGGGAGTCGATCAGGACACGGCGGCCGGGGTGCCGGCTCCAACTCTGGGGTGCTGATGGTCGGACCAAACTTCCGTGTCGGAAAGAAGATCGGCTGTGGGAACTTCGGAGAGCTGCGACTCGGAAAGAACCTGTACACCAATGAATATGTGGCTATCAAACTGGTAAAAATCCTTTCTGTTTACCTTGTTTTAGGATTGTAGGCAAACACGATTTGTTTGTGTAATGTTGAGGTCCCGATTGTTATTAATGTGTGTTTCAGCATTGAATATTTCACTTCAAAGTCATGGAAAATTCACGTTGAATTTAAACTATTATGTAACGTTTCTTGGTAGAGCATTCAGACCCCTTCACTTCTGTTCACTTTATTTTGTTGTGTATTTAATTTTAACAGGATAAAACGGGACTCTTTGACCACCAATCTATACTCAATAACCCATAATAGCAAGTGAAATCTGTTAAAAACGATAATCAGATTCCTAATTTAATACTTTGTTGGATCCTCTTTGGCAGCAATTTGAGTCTTCTTGGGTAAGTCTCTGCAGGGTTTGCACGCCTAGACTGGCGCAGTTTATCCCATCTTTTTCTAACAGATCCTGTAAAGCACAATCATACTGGATGGAAGCAGCTCAACCGCCATCTTCAGGTCTCTCCACAGTTTAAGTTTTAGCTTTGAATGGTTCACTCAAGGACAGCCCGTCACTCGGCCTAAAGCCGCTCCAGTGTCGTCTTGGCTGTCAATTGTCGTGCTGAAAGGTGAACTGTTGCTCCAGTCTCAAGTTGCCTTCAGTCTGGAGCAGGTTTTTAGGGACCTCTGTGTGTTTGGCTGCATTCATCCTCCCTCAGTTCTAATCAATCTACCTGTCGCTGAGAACGACCCCACATAGCATGATGCTGCCACCACCATGCTTCACTGCTGAGATGGTAATAGCAGGTTATGAGCTGTACCTGTTTGGCAAACTGCAAACAAGCTGTCATTTGCCTGTTATTCAAGAGAGGCTGTCATCCAGCTGGTCTGCCATTAAGGCTCTAGCAAGTTCCCCTGAATCTGCAGAAGACTTTTGAAGATCTGTTGGGGGAACCGGTCTCCTCACTGAGAAAGTCTATCTTTGCTTAGTTTTTCTATTAGGCCACACCGCCGACTCAATGAAGACTTTTTCCATTTGACAGTTATTGAAGCCGCACTCCTGGGAACACTCTGAAAGTTACCTTTAGAAATGGTTTTATACTCTTGCATCGATTTATGCCTTGCCACAGTTTAATCATAGACATCTACAGAGCTCCTCGGTCTTCATGGCTTAGTTTTTGTGCTGACATGCAGTCTGGATTGTGGGACCTTACCAAACAGGATGCACCTGACCACAATCTGGAGAGCAACAGAAAAGAGTCTGAATACTTTTTTAGATGATTTCAGTTTTTTAATAAATTCACACAAATCTAAAAAACCTAATTGCCATTTATCAAGTGTAGCTTGACGGGCAAAAATGGCAATTGTATCTATTTAAAATTCAATCTGCATTTTGTTTGTGCAAAAAGTGGAAAGTCTGAGCATTTGGTGATTACGATTTGAGTCTTACAACAACTCAGCATGGTCAGAAAAATGCAAATCCCTACTGTCCTGATGACCTCCCAGGATTATGCATTGCATTTTGATTCTTCACTGCAACTGATGAAGTATCATTCTGATTCTAATGCACTTTTTCTTTGTAGGAACCAATCAAGTCACGGGCGCCACAACTCCACCTAGAATATCGATTCTACAAACAACTGGGAAGTTCAGGTGGGACTCTCCCTGTCTTTTTAACTTTTGGTTTTAGTTTTCTGTTATTGTTCGAATTAGTCATGTTTTGTGAGATCAGCATTTATGAAACAGGATATGAATAGAATAGGAATGCCTGTTTTCCTTTGCACTGCGGTACTTGCCATTTATATCTCGGTGTTTGACCTGGGGGAGGTGTATACAGCCACGCTCTACCTTTGTGTTCACGTTTCCCCCCATTGTGGTGATACCAGACCACCCAGTATGAGTTGTTTGTCTATGACACACCAACGCACACATGATCATTTTGCTGGAGAATGTTAAAGTTTAGCTGCGTATTCATTCTTGACCTCAGAAATAGCGGAACATAAAAGGTTATTAGTAATTTTTTGACAGCTTTCAACCGTTTATATGTTACAAAGTGTGTTTGAAAGTGAAAAAATAATTTACTGTATTAGCATTGTGACTGGATTGGTGTTTATCTTCTGTCTTTCTTTGTTGCTCCTCCAGAGGGCGTACCCCAAGTGTTTTACTTTGGACCATGTGGAAAATACAATGCTATGGTTCTGGAGCTACTGGGACCCAGTTTAGAAGATCTGTTTGACCTCTGTGACAGGACCTTCTCTCTAAAGACTGTACTCATGATAGCCATACAACTGGTGAGACCAACAGACTTCAAACAACACTTGTAGTTTATTGTTGGACTTCCTGCTTTTGCTTCTGTAAATTACCACATGCTCTCTTGTAGATAACTCGGATGGAGTTTGTCCACACCAGAAGCCTGATCTATAGAGACGTGAAGCCTGAGAACTTCCTGGTTGGCCGACCCGGCTCCAAGCGGCAACACACCATCCACATCATAGACTTTGGCCTGGCAAAAGAATACATAGACCCGGAGACGAAGAAACACATCCCGTACAGAGAACACAAGAGTCTGACTGGAACGGCTAGATACATGAGCATCAATACCCATCTGGGGAAAGGTGAGCCGCTTTATTCTGCTGCGTATGCACACATGTACAAAATGTGCTTTTATGTGCAGTTCATGCATATATTTATTAGTCTGGCTCGTGGGTGTTTTCCCCAACATTTTACATTGTGCTTAGAGTCGTTTTCTTTAACGTACAGCCCCACCTAGCAGCCATAATTTAAACATAACATATTCATAATGAGCTTAAATGAACTCTTCTAGTAGTACTCGGATTTGTTCTTGTAAATGTTGTGTCTTCGGCAGTGAGGAAAAGCATCTCCCTTATAGAACTAGGACCAGAGAGAGCCATCACTTTCCAAAACACTGTACTGATGCAGACATTATGAAGTAAAACAATCTGTGGACCGATCTTTGTTTTGTAAAGTGCTGCAGTGTGTTGGTTGATCGATTTGTTTGTTGTTACTGGACTTTCAGTGCTCCACTTTATTGTTCTCTGTGTGAAGGCATGTGAGATACTGCGGCGCTCTGGATGAACTTTTCCATTGGTAGCACTGCTGTTGATCAGTTGGTTGTAACAGCATATAGGAACAGCCTGGTCTTAATCAGCCTTACATGCTGATGCTGTCTTGATTTGCATACATTGATGTAAAGGCTGACAGTGATTTGAGACTTGATTTGTCACCAGGCTTTTCCCTGAGGTTGCTCGATGCCACTCTTATAAACTCTCTACATCAGCTGTTTTCTGTGAGCAAAGTTTTTGATAAATTGTGGGAAGCCAAAAAGATCATTTCATTGATATTCATTTAATTATACTGCTCTAGTACTGCTTTAGCCATTGTGACTGAGCTTAGTACTTTCTCTTCTGTACTGCCTCCCCCCTCCCTTCGCCTCATTCTGTTAAGATAATCAGCTACAGACCACTTCATCTTAACTGCCTTAACAACTAAATGGATTATTTCGCGCAGTAGGCAGAAGGAGTGCAGGTAGGGAGGGAGGGACTGAGCCAGTGAAGAGGAAAAAGTGCTACTTTCAGCGAGTATGGCTCATGCAGTAGCTGCTTGGGCAGGTGGAGGTGCAATAAAACAGCCTTATCATCATCATGCACTCCCACTACCAACTCATATTTTAGGTCCCACACTTGAAAAACGTCACTTTGGCTGCAGTCTGGATCCTTCTACTCACAATATACACCTTTATCTGACAAAGCTGCTTGTTCAGTTATTAAAGTCAGACTTTTGTCTTATTGAAGAGGAGCTACATGATACCTCTAGCATGTATGCCTTCTGTATTCAGTTTTTTCTGTTGTATTAACTTGACTTTATTAATGACATGCAACAGTTTGTTTTCAGAATTTATCAATTGATCTCCACCTTCCTCAATTAACTGCTGTCGGAAATGTGTTTCTTCTCTCTTAAATTCAGTTTTGACTGTCAGCATTATATATATCCTTTATTTAACCAGGTAAAAAACTCATTGAGATTTAAAACCTCTTTTTCAAGAGTGACCTGGCCAAGACGGCAGCCTAAAACAGATCACAACAAAGTCACAAAACACAAATAAAATACGGTCACATTTTCACACACTACAGAAAAACCAGAGCGATTACTCAGTGCAACCACAAGATCCAATAGAGCTTATTTCTCTGTCTTTTATAATAGCCTTGAATTCCCCCAGAGTTACAAGGCGTGTCAACTTCAAGTCCTTCTGCACGTCATTCCAGGTAGACGGGGCAGAAAATTTAAAAGCCTTTTTGCCCAGTTCAGTATTAGTGATCAGAATTCAGTACTGTGTCTGAAATACATTCTGTGTCTGGACTGATGGAGTATTGAAATTGCTGCTGTTGCTTCGCTGAGGAGGAAAAAGTTGTGTTTCAAAACTGTCAAATCTGAAAAGCTGTGAAAAGAAGAATTTAAGGTTCACCAGCTGATATGGATTCAGTGTATTACCTGCATGCATTTTTGTAGCTTTTTGACAGTTGGTGCTTAATGTGTTTTAAGTACAATGAAGGAATGATTACATGGTGAAAGTAATTCGCCTCTTTCTTGCAGCAGCGGTTTTGTATGTACTCGACTGGGTGTTGGAGCATGTCATGTTTGTCCTCTTGTCTTAAGGGATGTTTAATTTAACACCACTGATTCAGTCCTGCCATCTAATCTTTTGTTCTCTGTGTTACTTCAGAGCAAAGTAGGCGGGACGACCTGGAGGCTCTTGGCCACATGTTCATGTACTTCCTGCGAGGAAGCCTGCCCTGGCAGGGACTCAAGGTGAGGAGGCAGCTGAACAACCAGCCACTGTGCTCATCAGTCCAGTCATCTTTTGTTTTTTCCTCCATTTAATGCGTGGACCTTTTATCTTCAGTGACTTTACATCCATCCGTTACCTGTTATGAATAAAATCCTCCCCGTTTGTCTGTTTATCAGGCTGACACTCTGAAAGAACGCTATCAGAAGATTGGAGACACGAAGAGAGACACGCCAATAGAGGTTCTCTGTGAGAGCTTCCCAGGTGCGAATACGCTTCGAAAACAAAATCAGTGTTTCTCTGCAGATGTTGCATAAACAGCAAATGTTGATCAAATTTTGTGTGTCTCTGTGCATTTGTGGATTGGGTGAAATGCGTCTGTGTGTTTGTAACAGAAGAGATGGCCACCTACCTGCGATACGTGCGTCGGCTGGACTTCTTCGAGAAGCCCGACTACGACTATCTGAGGAAACTTTTCACGGACCTCTTTGACAGAAACGGATACATCTTTGATTACCAGTACGACTGGACTGGAAAGCCACTGGTTAGTGTGAAGTGTGTTTTGTGCTGTAAGCTGCTGACCTTTATTGGGTTAAATGCAGGGTCAATGCTGAGAGGTCAGTTCAACAGTGATACATGGTCATATTACCCATGTGCTGTTAACAGGAACTGAGAGTCATGCATCAGTTTAGACTCATATTTCCAGAAAGTCCGACACTTCCTCCTCCCTTCCTTCTCATGCAGTAACCTGAATAGCTCGACTTTGAGCGACGTCAGCAGGAGTAGAGTTTTTAATCTTCTTCTATATTGAGAATGAAGTTTCTTGTGAGGAGCTCCCCTTCATTGTACAACATTCGTACAACGTTTACTGATAAGTGTTTCCCCGAGTAGAGCCCTTTGTGGGACTGTTTCCTTAATCCTACTGGATTTCTAACCATTGTCGTCCGCTCCTGTGCTTTGCATGTTCACACCTGCCTTCAACAGAGACCATTTATGTCTGCACGATATAGAGTTCAACTGATTTTGTGTCTTCTTCTTTCCCACATGGAGATCACTGTTTTTACTGTGTGGTACTACCGAAGAAATCCATACCTCTAACTCAGTCTGCACAACTGCATTCAAAAGAGTTAGTTATTCTAGGAGACTAAGTAAACATTTCATACATTTCTCTGTAGTGTTATTTATGTGTAGGAAAAAACAGTTATCTTTGAATGAGAGTTTACTTTTGGGAGAACAGAGCAGATGAATCCCAAGAGGCTCGATCCCATTGGGACCTCAGGGGGCCTGCAATTTATTTTTTGACTTCCCGCCCACAGCGAAGTTAAAACCAACCTCTCCTGCGAGATTTGCGTTGGAACCTCTGAGATCCACGCGACCTGTGGGATCCCAGTCCCAGTGCAGTCCTCTATCCCCTAGTTAGCAGTGGTGCTGTTGTGCACAAGTCCACAAACACAGGACTGTTTGTACACATGTAAGCGGAGGAATGGTTTAAAATGCCCTTAGAATTGTTATAGATTAGTCTTGTTATGTTTGTCTTGACATATGTGTTAACTTTTCACACTGAAAGAGATTTGGAAGCCCAGCTAGCTCTAGTACTAAACATCAAGGGATGAAATGCACATCTGTCTGCAAGTCATGCATACATGACGTCTCTTACTGTCTACGTAGCATTATTGACTTTTATTGACTTTATTCTTTGTTTTTTTAAAGGAGTCACTGTTTGAGATTCATCTGATAATTAAGTAACAAGATAAGTGTGTTGGTCACGGTGTCACTGCTGTAGTTAAAGTCGGTAGATTTTTAAACTTAGCGTCACATATATTCACTCCAAATGGGAAGCTCATTCATTTGCATAGTTTTTTGCACACTTATGCTCAATTAATTGTCATTTTATGATCCCTAAATAAAGACATTTTGAAAACAGATGTTTTTTTGAGGTACAATGTACAAACAAATAAAACCATGTTGGAGTCTTTTGGATATTAAATGATACTAAAAGGAAGTTGAACCATGTGGCTAATATTGTAGCCGTAAGCTTAAAATTGTAAAATGTAATTTCCCAAAAATACATCAAGCCCTTTTTTTGTGCACAAAAAAGCTGAAACAATCTTATTCATACCCTGATCACACGGAGTAATGACCTTATAGAAGTTCAATGATTGCACACAGTTGAGTAATATTCCTTGTAGATGGCAGATGAGTGTAGACACCCAGTCTGAGTAATTACTGTGAAATGCGCAGGTGTTACAGCAACATATACTGCACAGCTGTGTAAATGCTTTGCCCTAACAGGATTAGCTGTCGCATCATTCAGCTTAGCTTGTAACAGTTACTTTGCTTTGGATACATTCACTTTGTTGAACTAATTTCTGGCATTTATCGTTTAATTTCTACTGAAGAACTTGGCTCTTTTTACCCTTATGAGAGGCAGGTGTGTCCCCCTTGCTGCTTCTTTTATATTAGTTGATCAGTGGTTGCAGACACATGTGAACAGTCTGTGTCGGGCTGCTGAACGATGCATGCATATACTTGTTTGTGAGTGTGCGGTAGGATCTCTTCTGTTTGATACGAGCCCCAGGCAGCTGCTGCTACGTTGCGATGGTTACATTTTGTCATGAATGCTAATGAAGCGTCTGAAATTTCAGCCACGGAGTGAGAACACTTAGATAAAAAGTCCACATAAGGTATTGTCTAATAACTGACTGTGTATTTCCTCTCCCATGTTGCCCTCCTGTGTTTTTAGCCCACTCCTATTGGTCCAGTGGCCAGTGAGACTCCACTTCAGACGAGCAACCGAGAGAAAGCGCCGCAGACCAAAAACCAGGTACAAACTCATTCTGAACTGACATGCAGCACGGTGATGTTAGTGTTGCTGCACTTGTTGTTTTCAGTTAAAAAAAAAAGGAAGAAAACAAGCTTTTGTCACTGTAAATACGCTACAGTTGGACACATGAAGCTGCCTCTCCCTCCACAGCTCCTCTCACTTTGCTTTGCTTCACCTGAGAATAGTTAGCTGGTCTTGCAGCAGGTTAACTTGCTCTTTTAGTTTGTCAATTAGAAAGAAGATGGCAGCAAAGATGCAGGCAGTGAACCAAGGGTTAACAGCTTAACTTAGCAAGCTAGAAAAGAATAGTAGTAGTACCAATAGTGTTACAGTGCTAGCATAGCCTTTGATCGTCTTCTACTGTTAACTGAATACCAGTGGACAGTGGATGGTTTTTGACACTGATCAACAGAACAGCTGAACACGCTGAGAGCTGCTCACCTTGTGATTAACTGGTAGCTGAATGGATCCACAGCAGAGCAAGTCTGCAGTCTTTTATGTAACCTGTGGTCTTAACTGCACAAGAGACTTCCTGGCTTTAGCTTTTAGAGGATAGCTTCACACTTTTTCATGTATTTCTGTCTTAAAACAATAGTCAGGTGTCCAGATGTGGATTAAAACTGTTAGAATTTCATAATGGGGGATCTTAAGTTCTAATTTTGTGCTGGAGTCTTTTTGATTTATCTATAAAAATCGGGGTTTTAATTCCTCTACAACATTGTAGCACTAAAACTAATTCTAGTGTAACATGAAGACGAGCGTTGGAGCTAAAAAGACTATCTTCTGAAGGATAGCCACTTGATTTTGATTGAAACTTACACTTGAAGCCTCATATTAGTTTCACATAAACTCAGGAACATATTTTTTCCCCAAAACAATCACTGTGAAGTTTGTTCCCCGTCACTTAGATTAAGGGCCTGATTGTGGAGAGCGAGTGGAAACTTTAAGACCGATTTGAAACCAATAAACAAGGACTGAGTGAGTTGCTGTGTTTTTATGTTACCCTTTTGCAATTCAGTGGAGCAAAAACTCTGCCAGTGTTTACATCTGTTTACTTCTCTTCTGCTCTCTGGGCTCACATGTGCTGCATTTTAACACAGAAATGTTCCCCAAAAAGCTGTTCTCATTTACACTCTTCTCTGTTTCTGCTGCCAGACAACAGAACGATTATGAAACAGTGAATGAAACGAAGCCTGTTAAGACTATATGTTAACCAGTACTCACGTCAGAGCTTTTTCTAGGCTGTGACTGCGATTTAGCACATATTTTATACCAAAACGTTGTCTCACCAAACACGAGTTAAAAACTACAGATGTGCTATGATGTCGGGGATATTTTCGTGTAAAATTGTTGCTCAGAGAGAAAGTTAGAAGTAATAGAAAGTCCTGATCTCTTACACCCCTTTTGCACCAAGAAGAACCAGGTGCTAGCTCGGTGCCGGTGCTTAGTTGATTCAAAACTTGTGGTTGGCTTTTCCATTGGCAAGGAGCTAAGTTGTAGCCGCGCCATTGCATCACCATGAAAAATCAGTTTGTCACTGCATACGTAGCCGTTTTCCCAGCAACACTCACGCCACAGGAAGCATAAGCTGTCCTCCTCCGACCGCTGCTGTTTGAGTCCATTTTCAACTGTTTTTAAAAAAAGGCCAACAAAATTAAACATCATTCGCTTGGCAGTTTTTTTTTTTTTTAAAAAGGCGATTCTGTGTTTCCACCGTTGATCATTGGTCACGATAACCCTGCTCCCAGCACCTGACGTACTTGGTGCTTAGCTCTGGCCCAGCAAAGAGTTGGCGCTTGCTAAGCCCCAGTTTTTAGCACCTGGAGCCGGTGCTTAGTGGTGGAAACACAAAGAACTGGAGCTATGTCAGGCACTAGCTCTGAACTAGCACTGGAACCAGCTCGGTGGAAAAGGAGTAATAAACTTGTCTGGTCTCTGCGTTAACAGTTATGGACACAGAGAGAGTTTTCTTCCTGAAAACGGCATAGACAGCAGCAGCTTTTTGCTTTTCAGAGCAAAACAGCTTGTTCAGAGCAGGGCTACAACCAGGGGTTATACAATCATGGTGAAATGAGCCGTCTTTGCTGTATGAGCCGAAAGAGTGAAAGACCAACTGTGGAAACATGTGAGGCTTGAAATAATTTGCTAATAGGGGACTTTTTTTTTTTACCCTATCTGTTTGATCAAGACTTCTTGGGCTGATGTTATGTAATATGACATCAAAATCCTTTTTTTAGATCAGATTCTTAGCAGTGTGGGGAAACCACATGGAGAAGATGCTTTTCTGTTGATCAGTGTCACAAAATCTAATTACTGCCCCTGTGATTCAATATTGTTATGCAAACCACGGAAAAAGTTGTGCATCAAGAAGATACATCAGTGCAAGCTCTATTTTTGTGAGTTTTAGAAGCCCAGCTGTGCACTGTGTTTGAGATGTTTTTAGTTTTCATGGGTTTCTTATGACACAAGGCCATGTACAAATCCACAAGCTGCACACTCTCACAAAGGGCTGGGCGGTATAATCCTAAATTAATTAGCTAAAGAATGGATACAGGTGACATACAGAGAAGTATTTTAGGACAATAACCGTTTCTTGCCTGGAGTTCAAGGATAATTCTGGTTAACTGAGGCACACTGGTGGTTGCACCAATCAGCCACAACATTAAAACCACCAGCCTCTTGTTGTGTTTTTGTGCCATTAAAGTTGCTTCGAGCCGTTGCCGATCTGATGCTGAGATATTGGTGGTGGATCCTTCGAGTCCTGTGGGTCTTCCCTGGATTGATCTTGTTCTGGCCCGTCCTATGAATGCTTAATTAGATTAGGATCTGGGGCATGTTGTGCTGTTCCTGAAGTGGCAAAGCATGAACAGTGCAGGGGGAGGCTGTGGTTGCTACGTGGGGTGTGCAGCAGTGTTTAGGTAGGTTGTATGTGTCAAAGTAATGTCCAAGTGAATGCCAAGGCTTACCGGCACTTAATTGCATTGTAACAAGGTGATTAATGTTATTCCGTTCACCTGTCAATGGTTTAAATGTCATTAAATTACAACAAATGCACAGGTTGCATTTAGCATTTTGTGTTGAGTAGGGAAGTCCTTCAGTTGGCCTCTTTGTAAAGCGTTTAGCTACATTTTGCCAGGATATAAGACCAATATTTTTGTGGGAATTAGTTGTAAAAACTAGACTTGTGTTGAGTTTGAGAATGAGAAAAACACATCTTCATATCGATTTGTCTTTGAGCTGAGCGCGGTGCTGTAAAGTAAGTCTTCTCTCAAGAGTGGTTTGCAGCCCTAATGTTGCTTAGCTAGCAGGTGCAGCGAGTCTTTCAGTCTCAGTCAGCATTAAAAGCATTTAATTAGTCCAATTTAACCTGCAGGAAGACCGGAAGGCTCTGGTAATGTGTTTTGCTGCCACAGGAGCAATAAATTCATGACAATCTCCACTGATCAGGGCCGTCCTGCATTCGTGTCAGTGCAGTTTGTAGCTTTGCTGTTTGGTGTTAGGCTTTGAAGTAATAGAAGAGCCTTATTGCTTGTTGTTATTCAGGTGTGTTTGACTGCTCACACGTGCAGAGTCAGTAGAGGAAACGCTTATCTGGACTTTTCCCACATTGTTCAAAACCAGACATTAAAATTAATCGGATCAAATCTATACCTCACCCAGTCCTGAACTGTTACAGAGGTTTTCCTGGTTATGCCGCCCGCTCCTGTGTTTACATTCACAAATGCAGTCAGTCCAGGTTTACAAAGGCGTTAGTAGTTTGAGGCAGGAGAGGTTTAAATACCACACTGAGGATCACCCCTTCCCCCTTTTTGCATGGGGCTTCAACACGTGCGCACTCTCCTGTGCACTCCGGCTGCACTGCACACTTGAGTGCTCACCCTCCTGTTGCTCCTCCACAAAATACTGACTCTGAACTCACTATTTCTTTTCTGTTTCCTTTGTCACTCTTTCCCCATTCTTTTCCCTCCTCACCGAACTGCTCCTCACCCCGACGCCCCTCTGCTCCATCTGCTCGTCCTCCTGCTTCCTCCCATCTCTCTCCTCTCACTCTGGTCCACCTCATCTCGCCGACCCCTCCTTCATCATCATCTCCTCCTCACCTGTCTCTTTCTCCCTCCACCTCCTCCTCCTCTTCCTCCCTTCCTCCCGTTTCTCCTGCGATCGGCTTCCCGTCTCCTCTAGTCTCCAGAGGGGAAAGGCAGTGAGTCCCAGCCCACTCCAGTGACCAATCGAGAGCTGCTGGGCTCCCATCTCACTGCTGATAGGCTGGGCGGGTCTGTCCAGGTACTGAGAGGAAGGGTTAGCTCTGCTGGCTTCCTGTCTGTCTGCCTACCTGTCTATCTGTCCGCCTGCATGACTTTCTCTGTCGCTGCAGCAGGGCTGACCTCAAGTCTGTTTCCTCAACTTTTTCCCTCACTTGGGAAGTGAAATCTTAAATTATAACAATCTCCACATTAGGTTAGCACAGTGTGGGTGTTAGATTTTTGTACAATAGCTGGGCAGTGTTTACTGTAGTGCAGACTTTCCACAAGGGGGCAGAAGGTGGTTGACTGGCTTCTCTACAGACAGAACAGAGAGTTTAGAAGTTTTTAGGCTACTTTTTGTGACGAAGCAGAAGAGGCTGGAGTTTATACTGTGTTTGAGCAGGAACAAAAATAAACAACAGAACAGAAGTTAAAGTGTTAACTATTGCTGAGATCCTAATAGCTGGTATGTTTTACTACACCTGTGTGTGACGTGGGATCTGGTGGAGTAAAGTTCCAGTAAATGCAGACATGTAGGAGCTGAGCTACCAGATGCACTTAAATGTTTGTTGTTGCTTTCTCTTAAGTAGGATTTTCCTCCAATTTGAACTTGTCAGGCAGCAAGTCGTGGTGCAGCATGCATGTGATCAGACAGAGTGTGGAGGTAAATGTGTTGTTGTGAAGTTAATATTTACCCAGAACATACAGGAGACTTTGTCCATGTCAAAACATACTAACGAATTCTTACATTAGCTGACACTGAGTAAGTGGAGGCCGTTCTCTGTTAGCATATAGCAATGGTTTGCCAAAATTACTGTGATGCTTAATATATGTGTGTCCTGATTGGTGGTGAGATGTAATGTGCAAGAAAAAGAAGATAACTAATACAGGAGGTAAAACTGTAAAAATAAAGAAAAAACTTTGATGGGTAGGAGCGCCCAATGTTTTGATTGGTGCTATGTATAATTTCTGTATTATCAGGTACATAAAATATGATACCCTCCTTTTTCAAACACTCCAGCCTGCAGAGGAATATAATTTGGTAGCTTGTGAATGTGTATTTTAAGATTTCGACTGAGACTGTGTGGTTTTTGTGGCAGTGACAGTTTATTTTTTGCAAAAGTTGGGGCTCAAACACCAGAATAATTTGTGTAAATCTCATGACGTGGCCATTCACTCCAAAAAATCTCCTGTATCATGACAAATCCTTGTTTTGCTTCTGTTAAGCCTCAACATATATGCCAGACCATGTAACCACTATGAGTGCAGGTAGTTGTAATGTTATGTTTTTCACGGAGCAGTATATTTTTTGTATAAATCTATCATGCCACATGTCAAAAAAGGTGACATTAATAATTTAGAGTGCAATAGTTTGCTCAGGAAATGTGTAGCCTTTGTGCTTTTATAAATAACTCGGCCCATTTTTGAATGAGCTTCTGTCGGAGCATCGAGGGTCTGTTTGTGATACATCAGCTGCAGCATGATTGTGCAGTTAAAACATTTCAGGGCACAGAGTCAGCCATTAAGCGGAGGTGCTGCTATTTTGCATGGCAACAAAATGAATGTCGACAATGCCTGTATCTCCTCCCTGCTGGGTGTCACAGCTCTTATGGATTTTAAGAGCGTGTCCACATTAAGCTAGCTGCATTTGAAAACAGTCTTTTCCTTTTGTGATGATGGACAGCAGGACACGGGTGGGTTTCTGTTGTTCCAGTGCTTCAGTGAAGGAAAAGCTTTTCAGAAATGACCTCTACTAATGTGGAGACATGTTTTTTTCACACATTAATCATGTTTTCAGATTTATCTGGCTCAGTGTGGGCTTAATGCAAGTCTTTCATATTGTCCCACCAAATATTAAAACAAAGTTGGTCCCTTTGTACTCATCCTATTCTTCCTCTTCTGTCCTCCAGGTGATGAGTTCAACCAATGGGGAGCTGAATACAGACGACCCCACTGCAGGACACTCCAACGCACCAATCACAGCCAACGCAGAGGTTGAAGTGGCTGATGATACCAAGTAAGAACACACACTAAAGCACTATATCCACATTTAGCGTCAAACCAACTTCTGCATAAAAACAAACCAGCTTTTTAACAAAGGAAGTGTTGACTTTGCACTCACTGTGCTGACAAAGCAAAAAAACCCTCTCACTTCTCTCACAGCGTGGTTCAGTTTTAGAGGCGCTGTAGCCAGTTTATCACCAGCCGACCCTCCTGCCAGTTACTGTTACTAAAAGCCTCTCGATAAGGTCAAGATGATTCTAGGTATTGTTGCAACACAGTAGTAAATTCATTTATTTTAGACAATGTTATACAGTGAGCAAAGGATTAATGGAATATTTCCTGGCTTTTAAACCAGGCCTTTATGTTTTTATTAGCTTTTATGTGAACTCATTTACAGGACAAAACTGTAAACGTTTCGTGTGATGTATTTACATATATCCCAGCATTCAACAGAAGTCTCAAATGAACATTCAGCAGATTAACAATCGTAATGATCAAAAAATAAAATGTCAGTTTAAAATTTCAGGGCACCTGCTTGCTGCTGCACATACATCCTCAAAAAAGTAAAAAAAAAAACAGTATCACAGATTTAGATTTTAGTCTGGACTGTCTGCCTTAGTTCAGCCAGTCTGACTGCTCTGAACTGTATTCTATTCATCCTGCAATAGCTACGCAGACCGTGCTATTGCCCCTGAAAATGAACAGAAAACACACGGGGCCCCTGTGAATGTATCTGAAAAGTTAGCTATAACTTTGCTAACTTTACAGGATATAGCAGTCAGTTACAGATTGAGCTGTGATCGTGTCAGTGATTGTTTCTGAGGTGTGCTGCCCTCTGCAGAACAGGATTTCTGGTGAATTTAAAACTTCAGAAGGGGAAGTCTGTGGGGACAGACGTAGATGAGGAGATGCCCTGGTCTCCACAGAGTAATGGGCCTCAGGTCGACGTGCATGGAGGCCAAAGGGAAGAGCGCTGAAGTGTAAAGGGGCTCCAGTATCATAGGATGTGATCATACAACCAACATTTTAATCATGGTGGTTTGCAACTGATATATTTAATTCTGTTGAATAAGCATCTATCACTAGTACACGTCGTTATCGTTTTATCATCCAAGCCTAACACAGACATGACTTCTTGATGTTTAACTGATCTTTGTGTCTGAGACACTGAGTCATGAAAACATTGGGGTTAGATGTGCAAGAGCTCATAAGAGGGTGTCAACATAACAACTCCAGTAAGTTGAAATACAAGAGTAGTTGTTAATGTTAATGATGGTTTGTGTGTCGCAGGTGCTGCTGTTTCTTCAAGAGGAGGAAGAGGAAAGCTCTTCAGAGACACAAATGAAAACAAGAGACGAGAGAGAAACCCCCGCTCTCTTCTTCACCATCTCTTCTTCCTTCCTCTCTCTTTGTCTAGCCCTTTTCATATAACCCTCTCTCACCCTCCTCCTCCTCACCTCTGCTGACGGAGGTCCTGCGGTCCACCTCGGCTCGGCCGGGCCACCAGGCGGCAGTTTGCTGATCTGATCTACTGGTTTCTTCTGCTCTGGACTCAACGGACAGACAGTGTTTGGAGTTTGCAAAGTGGGCTGGACGTACCAGCCGTGGACCCTTCATGTATTTATGGTCATGGACTGAACTGAAACCAGATCAACACAAACCGCTTTGGGAAACACGTGACCACCGATGAACAGCTGACAGACTGAACAGTGAGCCGATTGGCTGACAGACTGGATCCAGCTGCAGACTGGCTAGTTCTCTATTTTTTTGTTTTTTGTTGTTTTTTTTTTTCTTCCTTACTGACTGGTTCAGAGGAGAGAGAAGTGTATTTCACAGGAGATACAGAGAGAGGACTACAAAAGCAAGGGATGCAATGAGACTTCTGGACCACAAAACACACACACACACACACACATGTACAAACACGCTGCACACTTTTCTCAAGTTCATCATTAAGAGACTTCATGGACAAAGAGATGCAGCTCTCACACATAGTCTATAAAGTTTTTATTCCCTAGGGTCACAGTAAGTACACGGCGAGCGGCCTGGTCTATTTCCTGGAATGGACCCGGCTCAGTGTATTTCTCATTCACCCTCAGAGGAAAACCTCACACCCACCAGAATCAAAAGTTTAAAAAGATGTTTATGTAAAATCTATGCTTTTTTCCCGTTTTAATTTGTAACTAAAAGACTGTGTTCTATTTTGAACCTGTGTTTTTTCCGTCTATTTGAGTTGTTCAGAAAGTTTGTGTTTTGTAGATTCTAGTGTGTTCCTCCAAATGTAATTTTTTTTTTAAATAACTTTTTAATTTTCTGTTTTTTTTCCCTCTTTCTCTCTGGGTTGGAGGATGGAAAGTCGGATAACACCATTAAAAAACAACCAAACAAAATGCAAACTCATTTTTATTGAAGGAGGCGGCTGAAGGTATTGGGAGGGGAATCTTTTGCTCACAGTCACTTCAGGAAGTATTCAGACCGCTTGACTTTTTGAACACCTCACAGTGCAGTAAATTTAATTTTAAATCCATCAACTTGGACTTTGTTCCCATTAATCTTCACTCTTTAATGCATCATGAAAAGTGAAGAAATGTTAATAGAAATTTGTGCAAATGTACTGAAGGGAATTCTGTAGTTTACAGAAGCATTCAGAGTGAAAATTGTAGTGAGATGCATCGTCTTTGCTTCAGTAATGTTTGGGATGTGTCTAGAACTTAAGAATCCACTTGTGACAAACTGAGAATTGACTGGAGATAATTTAGATTTAAGGTTTAGGTTTTAGGTTTTTTTTGTCAGGACAAAAACTGAGTCATGAAGTTCAAGGACCACTGTGGGCCACGGTGAAAAATCTATCAAAATATAGATCAGGCCAAGAGTATTAAGTGTTCTCAGGAGTACAGCGACTTCAGTAAATGCAAGAACTTTGGAACCACCGGGAGTCTTCTGGTCAAACCGAGTAACTGAGCAAGAAAGTCCTCAGTCAGGGAGGAGACCAAGAACCAACCGGTCACTCCGACAGAGCTTCAAAATGATAATAATAGCATCTCTGCAGTGAAGCATGGTGGTGGCAGCATCATGCTAAGGGGCTGCTTCTCAGCATCAGGGACACTGGTCAGGACTGATGGAGGGATGCAGCCAAATCTAAGAGGCCCTTGAAGAAAACCATTGAAGAAAACCTTCCATTCAACCTGATGGATCTGTCACGAAGATTGAATAAACTGGGATAAACGGCCCAAATCCAGGTGTTCAAACCCTTCATACCTGACAACTTACCCAAGAAGACTCAACTGTGTAACTGCTGCCGAAGGAGATCCTACAAAGTACTGGATTTAAAGTCTCAATACTTGTGTAAATGAGAAATTTAAGTTCTTGATTTTTAATAAGTTTGCAAAACAATTTCATCTACAGAACAAAATGCAAAAGGTGAAGGGGTCTGAATACCTTCTGCATTGGCGTGTATCATTTAAACTGTCGATTAGAGCAGACAGTTTGATCATACAGGATGTGAGTCTGGAGAATCTGAAGAAATTAATTGACGCACTTCTGTCACAAAGTGGAAGCTCATTTAGAAGAGGAAATACTAGAAAATGCTTCTTAAGAAAAAGTGTGGTAGAGAGTATAATCAGATCTAGCAGGAAGTGTCTGAGGTTTAAGCAACGTTTTACTTCTCAGTACGCTTTTTTTGAGCTGCTAGTGGGCGAGTTAGCCAAACGGATACTGAAACGTCATTATGTGAAGCCATGAATCATCTCAGTGAACAGAAAAGGGCTAATCCAACAACAGTGATTACAAAAGACAACCAAATTGAAAAGCAGATAAGAATTGAATTATAATGCTGTTATATTTTATTTTATAAAGTATAAGGAATGGTACTAGTGTGATACTGTAATAAATATAAATAGAAGTGTGGACTCTTACAATGGACGGTCTATAGGGGAAAAAAAGACTTAACTCGGTTCACTGGTTGACTTTTACAAGCTTTAGACTGGAGTTTGCTGCTGTATAAGCTTATTATATGGTGGAAATAATGTCATCAACTGGTAAAGAGCACTCCTAAAATAAAATGTAAAACATAATGGGTTTACTTGGTGGTAAAGGGGGGGAACTGAGAAATTATTTTGCTAATTATTTTAAATAATTATTTTTGATCATTTTAAGTTGTCACAGACCAAGATAAGATGTAAATATGCCATTTAAATAGAGATTAGCAACTGACTTGATGCACCCTTTTGTCCCTCAGCAATCGGTGATGATTCATTGATTACAAATTGGCACTAAACACAAAGTTCAAGTTATGTTGATGGGGATATTTTTACCTGAAGATGGTGCTAGAGGACACGTTAAGAGACCACCAAGTTGTTATACTGGGGGATGTCTGAACCAAATGTCACACCATATAATAATAATGATTGCTTTATGTAGACAAAATAGGTAAGATATTCTTTACACTTGCTGCTGCTGTCTGTCTATGTGAAGCAAAGTACACGGTGTGACATGTAATTGGATCTTGACACAAACCGAAACTGTCTAATTGCAAATACTGTCTATTTTATCATCATAAATTACAATAATAGAAAATGTATCATATTTATAATACTTCTAATTAGTACAAATAAATAAAAAAAACTGCTGCTGTTCCTCAAAACAAAACATCAAGCTTCAAGGAATGCTCCCTGGAGGTTCCTTGAAGACTGCTGATTGTTAATTGAGGCAACCAACAAACAGAAATCTTTCCTCAGTTCCTTGAATGTTCTTTGAACGTTCCCTGAAGGTTACTCTTTACTGAATTAACAGTACTAAATGAATTCGGTTGTGTTTAAAAATAGAATATGAACAATTATGTAGTGATGACGAAGTATCCAAACTTTTAAAATCAATTTCTTTTCTAATTTCCTCCTTTCATGGCCAAATTGCCGGTGATTTCCACATGTCAACATTTAACATGCAACAGCTCCACAGAAGTATTACGCATGCGCGGAAGTGAGTTTGGTCAGTCACGTGAGGAAGCAGAACAGAGAGGCCGCCGCTATTGGCTGACAGCGGCGAGGCTGCTTTCCTATTGGTCCGTTCCTCAGACAGTACGTCACGGTCGCCGGTCCGCGTCGGTGTTTACATCAGTTTGTGTTATAATTGCCAGATGTGCTTCGGTTAGCGAACCGTGAATGATGCAGCTGTTTCTAGACACCGGATTTAACGTTAAACGCTGAAATGTACAAAGAACTCACGATACAGGAGATTCTAGTCGACGTTAAGGTCAGTTACGAGTGTCTCTTTTCAATATTTGACTAATGTTTCATAATTTTTAAGCTAACTCGGTGTTTTAAATGTAACGTAAGGGGAGGAGCAGGGATGTGAAACCCCCTTCTCGCCCTCTCATGTGGCTCCGTTTCGGTTTTCATTCCACAGATGCTCCTCCTGGTTCAACCACAGCTCCGGACTGTCACCTGATTTGAAGAGGAAACTGGCAGCGACTGTCTTTTTATTGTACCTCTCACAGCTCACTGAAGGAGCAGACGTGAATACATGACAACAAAGTGTCATGAGAGGAAGGGAACCGACAGTCAGCTCCTGTCAGAGTCTAAAAAGTTCACTGAACCAGCCGCAGCTTTGAGTGGATCCACCGAGCTGATGAAGACACATTTGTTGTGAGCGTTTTGTTGTGTTGTTGGTCATAATGTCGGACACAGAGAGGTCTCTACCTGTTGTCCGGAGGATCAGCTATGCGGTGGGACACTTTCTCAATGACCTCTGTGCCTCCATGTGGTTCACCTACCTCCTGGTCTTCTACCACTCAGTGCTGGGGTTCCAAAACACAAATGCAGGTGAGTCATTCTATCTATGTATATATGTATTTATCTACCCACCTACCTACCTACTTACCTACATACCTACTTACCTACCTACCTACTCAAGATTCAAGCGTTTTTCATGAGTCACATGCTTGAATCTTGAATCTCATGCAGTATCAGCAGGAAAATGCAAAGTCACTGTCTCACAAGGCTGTGCAATAACAATAAGACAATAATACGGAGTAAAGATTGTAAAGCTGAAGTGCAGTGTGCAAGAGTTGTAGGTGTGTGCTCATGTTATGTTTATGCATAGTAGTGCATGTGTACATACATCTGTATTTACATCTATTCAATGCGCTGTTTGAGATCAGTTAATAATAATAATAACACGCAATACTTATGTAGCCCTTTTCAAGCACTCAAGGTTGCTTAATCGAGTTGCTGTGATTTAGATCTGAGCTCAGAGCTCAGTCCAGACAGCATGAGGGAAGAATCTTTTCCTTAGCGTCGATGTTTAGCAGATGCTGACCAGGCATAGCTAATCAAAGAGTCTGTTCCTGGTTTGATAGGGGTCTTCTATGATCCTACTTGCCCTGATCACACTCCTCATAGTGTAGATGTCTTTGAGGGTGGATAGAGTTGTGTTGATGGTACATTCTGGTCGGTGCTGTTGCTGTACAACTGGGTGATGTTCTCAGTCGGTGCCCTCTCTGCCTTCAGAGAGAGACTCTGAATTTCCTCCACTGTCTGAGGTAGCTTCTCTCAGGTTGTAGGTTTATCTATCCATCTCCTTGGAGAACTGGTTGATAGTGTCTGTGCAGGAAATAAACCAGTTAAGCTTCTGTGTCATTCACACGACAGCTCTGACAAGCTCACATCATTTTCCCCACAACATCCTGCCAGTCTTTTATAGGACTTAGATCACTCCTCTGCGCAAACTCTTCTTTGTATAGGAGATCCCCGTTCGTGTTCCGGTTAGGACGCCTGGGATCTTTCTGTGTGGAGTTTGCATGTACTCCCTGAGCATGCGTGGGTTTTCACCGGGTACTCCGGCTTCCTCTCACAGTCCAAAGACATGCTGAGGTTAATTGATTATT
This sequence comes from Dascyllus trimaculatus, assembly GCA_024666655.1. Lineage (NCBI taxonomy): Eukaryota > Metazoa > Chordata > Actinopteri > Pomacentridae > Dascyllus > Dascyllus trimaculatus. Next base: position 12,058,325 of record CM045454.1, read on the forward strand.
CTAAATTATCCATAGGTGTGAATGTGAGTGTGCTTGGATGTTTGTCTCTTTGTGTAGCTCTATGATAGACTGGCGACCTGTCCAGGGTGCCCCCTGCCTTCACCCGAGTCGCCTGGGATAGACTCCAGCTACCCTACAGAGGATTAAGCGGTGTATAGATGATGGATGGACTTTCCAACACTTAACATTTAGTATTGATTGCCTATTGCTTAAGACGTGTAACCAGTCAGACAGTGCTGTGGGTGGGATGTTGCTTAAGATCACAGAGTGGTGACCACAGATAGAGAGAAGTGGCTGCATCAGAGCTACAGCAGCACAATTTCAGATGAATTTATCAGTAAATGTGTTAAGAGGATAAAGGATCTGAGTTGTGTCCTCTCACTGAACTCTAAAGCAGTCCTTACTGATACGTCTCTCTTGCTTTCCTCAGTTTACTCACAGTTATGCAGTCTGAACCTTTAGCTTTCAGCCACACGTTCTCTGGTTTTGATTCTTTCAGCTGTTGAGGATGAAAGCATTTCGTCTCTGAGCGCTCATTTCTTTTGTTTTTGCCATTTTTGCTGTTGCTTTTAGCAGTTCCAAAGTCATTTATAGTTGACGTCTAAACTTTGATAATTAGAACTTTTTGCCATTAAAAGGGTCATCTTCATACTGTTTCAAGTGACATATGTGTCTGTCCAGTTCTATACTGTTCTAAGGAGACTACATCAGTGGGCTGCTGATTAAACTCATTTCACTCAGTTTACGCCAGCGTTCTGTTTTTCAGTGGGACTTTATGTGTTTAAGATCATACAGTAATTGTGTTACCTTGTCATGTATAGTCTCACTGATTATTACAGTATTACTGAATTGTGAATGTGCTTCTATCTTCCAGGTTTGTTGTTGCTGGTCGGGCAGATAGCTGATGGTATCTGTACGCCTCTCATCGGCTACGAGTCTGACCGAACCCCCGGCTGTGGAAACTATGGCAAGAGGAAGACGTGGCATTTAGTGGGTGAGTCGCATAGACGGACAGACAGACAGACAGAAAGACAACTTTACATTACAGCCCCACTTTACTGCCACATAAAGTTACAGAAATGATTTACTGTTCAACAGGAAAGCATCAATTAAAAAAGCTTGTAATCCACATACAGCCGCCTTTTATACAGTAAACTGAAAATGTTTTTCAAAGTGCCTAATTTTTGTGGTTTCCGTGTTTGTTCTGTTGGTACAAATACTGGCCCTGTAGTCATTTTTTTTCACATAAATGAATCTTGATTTGTATCCATTACATTTACCTTTGTTACTTACTGAGTGGAAAAGTCAAGATCAGGACATTTTACAGTGTAAAAATCAACTCATGAGGGCTCTCTAGTGGATTTTAGTTTATTTTCCTGTTAATAATTGCCAATATATGTACAGTGCATTCGTTGTTATGGATATATGTGGAGTAAGTCAATAGTTTAGATGTCTCTCACAATGGAAGGAACTGTAATGAAGCTGATGCTTCTTGTGTTTGTCCTTTTGTTATGTAGATGTTCTCATAAATGTAAGTTTTTATGAAATTGCTGCTTGGACTCTGCTCTACTACTCAACGCTTTAGCCTTTGTTTTATTGATCGAGGTCAGGTTAGATCATGCTTTACGAGAACCTGTCACAGTGGAAAACAGCGTGATGCTAATGTGGTCCATCTTCCATAACGGAAAGACCTGAGGGGTACAAATAGCCGAGTGGCACCCGCTGGTACACAGGCAAAACTTTGTGGTAGCTTTTTTGTTTTAGCTGAGGGATTTCCAACCAGAGGTACAAGTGCTCCCTACTTCTGCATGAGTCAGAGGGACGTGGAAAGATTTGCTCAAATCATCTGATAAAGCAGAAATTTAATAAGAGTGGGCCTGAAGAGGTTTGAGCAAAGATAGTTAACTAAAAGTAATGGATAAGCAGTGGAATTAGGATAACACAGGGAATGAATCAACGATTAAAACAGATAAATAAAGATGAAAAAGTGACTAAAGGGCTGAAATAGCTGCTTAAAGTATGGCTGTAATTAAAATACTTAGCTAAACATAAAGGATGAAGAGCTGAAATAGTGAGCTATAATTAGGAGCAAACAGTTGTGAATATGGTGAGCGGTTGAAATGGTTAACCAACAGTTAATTAACAGTCGACACAGCAGAAAGTAGTGGATAGACGTTGTGCAGCAGTGAATATGTGGTTTCATAATAATGAATTTTGCTCTTAGGTTTCAGTTCCTCACTTTTCTGTGTGGTTTGTTATTTGATACTATTTAATTTGAGTAACTAGCAAAGAAAGTAAGCCACAGTTCTACTCACAGTATACTTGAATCTTATGTTTTGTGTTTACTTCTGTGTTATCCAGGTACCGTCAGTGTGTGTGTGTCCTTTGCCTTCATCTTCAACGAGTGTCTGGGCTGCGACTCCCTCACCCCTCAGTGGGCCAGCTTGGTCTACTTCGTCCCGTTCATCATCATCTTTCAGTTCGGTTGGGCCGCCACGCAGATCTCCCACCTGTCTCTCATTCCAGAGCTGGTCACCTGCGAACATGCTAAAGTAGAGCTCACTGCATACAGGTAGGTTTTCTACACACTCATAGTAAATACAGGAAGGTGATCTGCAGGCCCTGAACTTTCTCCTCTGTGTGTGTGTGAGCAGGTACGCGTTCACAGTGATCGCCAACATCACAGTGTACGCGGTGGCTTATCTGCTGTTCCACCTCCAGGCTGGAGGAGACGACGACCCTGATGCACTCGGACCGATAGACATCCCCATCTTCAGGGTGAGGAGGACGCTGTTTAATAGCAGGGGGCGGAGCTTCTGAAAATGACAGTTACAAGAGAAACCACATCAGAGGGACGCACGTTACTGGTTTAGTCCAGTGGTTCTCAACTGGTCCAGCCTCAGGACCCACTATGTCTCTATTAATAACAGTCGCGACCCAGATTGTCAAAGTTTGCTGTTCCTGTTAACAAATTAAGGTGTATTTGGGTGGAGTCTCAACACATTTTGATACATCTTAGGAAAATTTTGTCTTATTTTTTGCTCATTTTGGTATATTTGGACATTTTTGCCGTGTTTTTGGGCATATTTTGGCCAATTTAGACAGATTCTGAGCACATTTTGGTTTATTTTTGGCACATTTTAGTGTAAATTTCTCCAATAAGTTGGCAGAACCAAATCTAGAGGTTAATAGTGGGCAACTACTGGTGTCACCACCACTAAATATCCTGCCATTGAAAGCAAACGGTGTCATAAGAAACACGTCCTTTAAAATAAAAGACTTTATACATCTATGTTTTGGGGGGCGTCCTTCTGCGACCCTCTAAAAATGGCTTCGCGACCCACTTTTGGGTCCCGACCCACCAGTTGAGAACCGCTGGTTTAGTCCATCTCAAATCATCAGGGGTCTCCAGCTCGACCATCTTTGTTGGGGCTTGGCTTTTTTTGGTATCTGTGAATTTTTAAATAGAACCAACAATGAAGAACCACTTTGAAACTCTAGATCTGTGTTCTACCAGTCTACCAATACTTTTGTGTTTGTGGTACAACTTGTTACACCATCAGTTATGAAACTTAAATGAAAATAACTTTTGTATTCCATTTTGCAACCAAGTATTTCATATTTTAAAGTATTATATATGTTTTGTTTTATATTATTGGGACATGCAACGACATATGGTTTAGTAAAAATCCCTAATCAGCTTCTGAATTATCATATTTTGTTGATACATGCTTCAAGATTTGGCTTTTTTCATGATGGCTTCACATGTTTTCTCTTATATTTCAACTCTTTTTCTTGCACATTCTGACTTAAAGGTATGATGAGTAATGACAGTGAACATTTCAGGCTTTTGTCTTAAAAAGTTCCTGAGATATTGTCGTTCAAATCCAGCCTCAAGAAATGTGAAAAAATGTGCAAAAAATGTGTTGAATGGCAATTAAAAAATATCTCACAAAGTATTTGATGTGTTAGGATACAGTTTCACACAATATCTTTATAAATATCAGCACTTTATGCTGTAAAATCTCCAGGCAAATCAGAGATGGTTGAGCAGAAGTTGTTCTAAAAATGTTATGATTTGAGATGGAATAACCCTGTGGGGTTTTGGTGCCTTTTTTTCCATCAATTGCAGAAAACATCTCGTCCCTCCTGTAGTGGAATAAACCTATGATTGTTTTCACACAAGTTTAAAGGAAGTGGAAGAACAAAAACCTCTTATCTTCTGCCAACATCTAGTAAACATGCTTTGCTGTTTCGTGCTTCATTGCAGAATCTGGCGTTGATTGTGTTGGGGATCGGCGCTGTCTTCTCCATCATCTTCCACGTGGGAACCACCGAAAGGAGGCCTGGTTACGAGGGGGAGGCCGGAGACGAAGAGGGAAGAAGGAGGAAGAGGATGGAGGAGGAGGAAGAGGAGGCGGAGGGGGAGCGGAGGCCTCTGCTGTCTCGATCTAGACCCTCTTCGTCTTTTCTGCAGTGGAAGTGTTGGCTGAAGCAGCCGTCGTTCTACCAGGTAGGGTCCAACCACATGTCAGTCAGCTGGTATCACATTAACGGCACCGAAACCAGATGTGCAAATTACCTGAAGCTACTCAGACTGGGACAGGAAGGGTTTTTTTTTAGCAGTTCCTGTTTCAACAGTTCAGCTGTTGCATGTTGTGTTTTGTGAAGCATCTTGAAGCAAAAACACAGAACTGCATTCAAGGTTTTCTCTGGTTGATTGGTTTTTCTGTGTGTCCCTGCAGGTGGCTTTACTCTACATGTCCACCAGATTAATAGTCAATCTGTCTCAGACGTACATCTCAATGTATCTCATCAACACTCTGGGGCTGCCCAAGGTAACACAATCCTTCACTGTTAATGAGTCAGTCTCACTATAAATGATGTCCAGTGTCACGGCTTTTTGCTCACTGTTTGTTCATTCTGTTTCACCTTTTTCCCTTCAACAGAAATTTATAGCGACAATCCCACTAGTGATGTACGTGAGTGGCTTCCTGTTTTCTTTCATCATGAAGCCTCTCAGTAAACTCATTGGAAAATGTGTAAGTAGAAGCTTCCGCAGTAGATTATGTTTTAAGTAAAGGGTTTTTCCCATTAAAACAAAACAGAAATTCAGTGTGATTGTCAGGACAGTTTGCATGTTCTTTGCTCAGCCTTTAGTCGGAGGTCCGTGTCAGGATGCTCGTACACAGATTTCTGAGTCCATTCTGTTAAAATTTTTCTCTACAACAACTTTGAAGAATGCCAGGATTTCTACACCACACTTCTTGCTTGTTTTCTCACCATCTGTGCATGTTAATCTCTGTCAGTGCACACCGATGCACATGAGACCCTCCCTTTGAAATGGTCGCCTTCCCGCGCATTTACAAACAGACTGAGGACAGAGGATGATGTTGACCTCCCACACTGTGTTATTAAAGTGATATTACAGCCCAGCCGGTTCCCCAAAAACCAAAGGATTTCAAAACAAGAGTGTCAGAAAGAATTGAGCTCTTCTTTAACTGTTCACGGTGTGTGGCTCTTGCTCTTTTCATTCACTTTCTTATTTAAAGGTTACATATATGAGATTGTGTCCATTAATATTGCAGCAAACAACCCTTTGCTACGTAAAGATATCAAATCTAGAAATGTAACAAACACATATAAATAGAGAAAATACATGCAAGAAGGAAAGGCTGACCTCATATTGCCTCATACGCTTGGCCACACCCTCCACAGTGCTGCCATGTGAAAGTTTTGTTTGCAAATGTCAACCATCTGCCTGAGCCACTACTTTAAACAATAGTAGACTTCATAAACAGATAAACAGGCTGACGTTGTGTCACACAAGCTTGCACTGTTGCAAGTAATCTTATTCAGACTAGGAAGACTTTGTCTCTTCAAACACTCTTGGCATGCGGTTTTCTAAATAGACTGCTCGCTGCAAACAATTAGCAGACGAGCTGTTTACATTTGCTGGTAGCTGACATCACCTTCTAGTGCAGAAACCATCTAACCTCGCTAAGATGGTATAATAAATTGCAAAAAAACTGCTTTCTTAATTGTGTTGCATTAAACCCTGGTTTTCTGAATCTGTATTTTTAAGACGGTCATCAGTACAATGCAGCTTTGTTGATGGTGCGTCTTCTAGCATACAGAAGACATCATATGGACATTTTAATCCACAACAACCATTTTTTTTGGCCACTTTGGGAACAATGGAAACAAGTTATGACACCACACCAGTCAGTCACAGAATAACTCTGACTTTCATTTGAAGTAGTGTTTCTCTCTATATAAGCCGCATATTTACTTTCCTGCAGCTCTGGTTTTGGTTTCTACCAAAGTCTGTAACAACTCTTTGGGGAAATGGCTGTTTTATATTTCTTAATTTAGCTGCTAAATGCTCCACTGTGTTTACCAGATAGCCTCTACAGTTAATGTGTTTTTAGAGCTTTGTTCCTGAAAACAACTGCAGCAGGCAGACGCTATCAAAGTGTATGTTAGAAAACAGTACGCTTTGGTTCACTGGACAACCATGAAATAGTCTAAAAGTGACAATACAAGTATAAAGATTCAGAACAGACACAAGCCAACTGCACTTTTGGTTTTACAGTGCAGTGTGCGAGGTCACTTTTGGTCTGTTTATTAGTGCAGGGAGGGCCGACAGTTTCAATGGGAGGGACTCACATGCACTAGCATGTACAGGTAGACGGACAGGGCTACCAAAACATCAACCAGAGAAGCTCAGATTACAACACACTCAGAGAAAGTGTGACTTTAAGACCATGGGCACAGACCGATGCAGAAAATAGACGTGTACGTGGTTCTGTTAATTCAATATGCCGGTCCGTGCTTACAGTTGCATTATTGAACACAAAAAAAACACACGGGGCGGTTTTTACAGGATGTAGCCGCTGGTTGGAGCTGCCACAGCGATAGGTTGCAGTGTTACGTCAGTGGTTATTCCTGAGATGTGTTGAACACTGTGGGCATTTTAGCACAGGGCTTCTGGAGATCTTAGATGTTCCCACTTTGTTTTGGCTCTATAGATGTACAAAACATGCACAAATCAAAGCACCTTCAAAGTCCTTGTTCGCTGCTGTATGAATTTTATATTTATGCTCAAAATGAACCTTAAAGACAAGTGAGTGAAAAACAAGCAGCGGCTGTAAACAGTAAAAATAAGGCTAAATGTTTTCTCGCGGCACCAAAACAACCACAGATGAATGAAGGGAGAGTACCTGCAGAGCCAAAGAGTTGACTGACTGGTTCTGTGTTGTTTCACTTCAGCATGTTTTCACTGGATTCTAAGAAACCTCATTGTTCTCAGGGACAGGATGTGATTGAATCTTGCTCAGATTGTATATTCACACTGTTAAGAAGAGGAAGTGCTGAAAAAGACAGTGTCATGCTGAGTTTCGCCATGAAGCGCGTCTTCTCTTCTGATTTGTTCAGCTCACCTACTTCGTCGGCCTGCTGCTGATCATGGCCTTCTCCTACTGGGTGCTGCTGGAGGCCAAGATGAGTCAGCAGGTTTACGGGGCGGCGGTTCTGCTGGGGGCCGGATCAGCCACCATCCTGGTCATATCGCTCTCCATGACGGCCGACCTCATCGCCGATCAGACGGTAAGAAGTCGGTCAGGGAGGGAGAAGGAGGAAGTGGCTCTTTTGCTTTATCCGCCATCTTTATTTTAATCTGCGTCTTTCTGCAGCAAAGTGGAGCGTTCGTCTATGGAGCCATGAGTTTCACTGATAAGGTGGCCAATGGAGCGGCTGTGATGATCATTCAGGCCATGCATCCCTGCCAGTTAGTACACAAAACACACACTAAAACACACATCATACCTGCTTCACTTTTTGACCATTCATTTATAAAGATGTCTAATGTTGACCCTCCAAATCCCAGAACCTGCTGCTGGGTTGAAAGTCGTGTTGTTTTCAGAAAATCTCCAAAATTACACCAGTTATCAGCTGATTTAAGACGTGTCAGTGTGCTGGGAAGCTAAAAATCATGATGTCTCATCAAAATTACTTTATTAAATCTATATGTTTCATTTAAAAACATGCCAAAAATAACTAGTTTGCACCAGACCCTGTAAAAAAATATCATTTAAAACTCCTTGGTGCACCTGAGAAGCCATTAGTGACTCGGCTGTAAACAACAGTCACATTCTAAAAACTCAGGGACTTTTCGGCTGAACTGCAGGCAGTGTTTACACAGAGTGAATAGAATAGAATAGAAATACTTTATTGATCCCAAGGGGGTAGCAAACAGAGTAAAGTGACCACCACCACCACAATAGAAAGATAGAAAATATAGTAGAAGTAGAAGTATAATAGACAAACATACTAAGATACAAAATGCACAATAAAGTGTAAAATATACTATAAATAAAAAATTATTGTATTGAAAAATGCACCATTAAGTGTCACATGGTAACAATAAAAACATACAGTGAATGAGGAAATTAAAAACAGGAAATAGGAGACAAGAACTGAAACATTACTTAAAAACAAGCAAATTACAAATTAAAATATCTTTTAACTTACAAATAAAGCCACCATTTTTTTCTCCAGTATTGCTAAGACACACAGACACTTGGGAAAATGTTGCACATGTAGATTTATTTACTTATTTAATTTTTTACAATTTATGTTAAATATCTGGTCAAAAAAATCAAACTGTAGTTTTTTCTTTTGTGATTTATGGTTTTATACCTTTGTCATACTGCATACTTCTAGCCATGGCTGTGCTGTTTCCGTAGAGGTGCAGGACTTTTTGATGCAGGGAAAAAACGAGCCAACAGTGAGGAAAAACGTGACAGGAAGTGACATTTCACAGCAGCGTGGTGCCCTGATGTGGTTTTGTTTTGGACAGCGGTGCAGCTCTGTGGTAACAAAGCAAAGCTGGCAAATCTAATATGAATATGCGGAAAAACACAATTTAAAAAAATATATTTTAACGTAAAATTAAACAGATACCTTTTAAATTATACATATTTTTGTGATAAAAAGTTTCAAGATGGTTGAGCAGAAGACCAATGAGGATTTAAGATGGAATAACCCAATAAGAAGACTTTAAATATCATCACCGTGCCTTAAAATGTGTCTCACACATCCAGTAATCTGTGGAGTAGCCCTTTAAGTGCAGTGCTGCAGGTTAAATCATGGGAGAACATGGTAAATGAAATAAATAAATAGTTTGTACATGACTTGCAACCACATGTAGACTATCTAACACCCCCCTGTTCTGCCTGTGTGTCTGTCAGTACTGTGGCCTGCTGTCCGGCCTGTGTCTGGTTCTATCATTACGTCATGGTCATCGTAACGGGAGGCGTCGCCATCGTCGCAGCTTTGGCTCTCTGCTCCATCCTCATCTGGCCCATCAAGATCAGGCTACGTGAGTCCTACAGACACACTCCTACACTGTCTGTTTGTGTGTCTGTGTGCTGTGTACATCTGCTTAAACGCTGCTTCTCTGTGTGTGTTTGTAGGGAACGTAGAAGACGTCTCTGAAGATGCAGCCACAGTCAACTAACAGCATCTCCTCCAGCTAACTGCTGCATCACAACAGACGGCCACAGACTCCGGTCTGAGACGCACACTAGAGCTTTCACTTTTGTTTCTGTTCAAGTTTGGTTTGGGGTTTTCCAGGGAAAAGCAGCGATGAGTCAGCAGGATTCCTGACTGGCTGCTAATCTGGTGTAAAACCAGAGGAATGGAGAAGGGAGTCTCCTCATTTTACTGACATTTGCAGACATTTCCAACCTGGATCTCGTTTTCTCATCATTTTCCAAAAGATGTGTGGCCATTCTAAAAATCTGCTTACTGTAGGTTCGTTGAATTGCAGACTGCATCACTCATGTGGAATTATGTGAATAATACCTCCTTTATCATTTTATTGATATCGAAACTAGAAAACAGTTTGAACAGCGCAAACAAAAGAAGAGAAAATCACAAAACAGATGGAGACTTGCACGTGGAGAACAAGCTCAAGTCTGTTCATGTTGAGTGATGACAGGATTCAGTGGTGGGATTGAAGTTTAAGGTTCATGCCGAAAAGAAATGGAGCTGAACAGTCTCTACAATCATAGCTGAATAGTTAAATTGATTTAAATATTAATCAAGCAGGAATGACAAGTGTTTCTCTTTTTCAGCTCAATCCAAGTTGAAAATCTCGAGGTTTGATCTGTCAAAGAAAAGCAGACTGTCTGACTGTCTGTGAGTGTTTCCAGGTAGGATAATGTCCTTAAAGTGCCTTCATGTTATTCAGTTTCCATGTTCCCACATACTGTTAAATCAGCATCCAGTGTCTCAGCCACTGGTGCCGTTAGATTTATACAGAGATCTAACATTCAGCGTAAAATCGAACCGATTATCAGCCCATCTCCAGTTATCAGAAGGTTTTTTTTAGAACCGAAAAATGCACCACTCTGGCTCTGAAGCAGCCGTCTAAAGCACCGTCTGATCGGTTACACTTCACCAGTAATAACCAATTAACGCTGAAAAATCCTCTTTATAGAAAACATCAACAAAAGCAAATCATTTGAATGGAAGTTGAAGTTGATTTTTCATCTTCACTGCTAACAAATCAGTTCTAATATTGTTTAGTGGTTTCCTTGATTACTAATGATCTGTATCAGCCTGAACAAAGCTGTATCGGTCAAGCCTTAATTCAGTCACGGACACTTGTTGCTATGATTTGTGAAGCTAGAAGTTGAATCTGAGCAGCAACAGGAGCTTCACTAAATTTAACGACTCCTCGGTGTGATCGGCTGGAAGCAACGCAGCATGTGAACGTGACAGCTCAGTGTGCATAAGTCGCATTTCCAGCAAACTGCTTTGTCTGCTGAACACAGAGAAACCAAACTGACTCTACCAAATTCCCCCTGACACTTGACTCCAAAGTTGTCTTGAGTTACAGCGTCAGTGTAGCTAGTAGAAGCTTAATCACATTATTATAAAGCACTACTAAGCAGTAATGAACATATGTGGAGGAAGCAGCCAGGATGTTAGTCATCAGTCAGGAATCGGCTGATAAAAACGACCTCAGTGCAGCTGAGAACTCTGGAAAGTGATGAGAAAACAAACAAGTTAAACCTTTATTTTATTTCAGAGCAGTAAGGGAACACCTCATGTGGCCGTACCTGTTCTAAAGGGAAGGTTTCTCCTGCTGCTCAGCCTCTTATAAGGGACTAAATACTTTGACGATGAAGGGAACCAGAGTATTTGTGGAATGCAGTGTGTCAACAGCTGATGTCCTCAGTGTTCATCAGATAGTTAACAGTTCAGTCTTTCCTTAGTTTCCGAGTGGAAGTCTTCATGAAAGGAACGTTCCACTTCCACACAGTGACAGTGACATTAAACCACTACATTAACAGTCGGTGGACACATGAATCAGTGAGAAGGACGACGAATGTCTGGCTGCGACGCACAGATGGCACTTAAACAAGAACTTTTTGCCATGACATAAAGTGCTGATTTGTGAGACTTTAAAATAGCTTTAAAGCGTCACTGGTTGCTCATGTTTGCGCCTCGTTGTTGTGGATTTTATTAGGACAGAGCCCTTTTTGGGGTCTCATCCCTCAAGGAACAAGAGCTTGGTGTCATGTAGAGATTTCTCTACATGAATCATTGAACTTTATACATGGTTTTACCTCTTTACAATCAAAAGGAATATTGCAAATATTTTTATAATCAAAAACAACTCTATTTGATATTAAGACTTCAAAGGGATCAACGCTATAAAATGTGTGTTCATATGACATGTAAATATCAATGGAAGGGAAACATGCCTGTAAATAGGGAGCAGGTGGGGAATCTGTTGTTGTGTTCGACCAAAGCTTTTGCTGTGAGAATCTCTCAGCTCCATTATGAATTTATGTATTTACTTTGATTCTTTGTGTGTGAAGGTGTTCGATAAAGGGAAGCATTAAACGGGTAACATGAGGTGAAACATTGGACATGTGTGTTTACTCATCCATCCATTATCAGTACACCACTTAATCCTCTGTAGGGTCACAGGGGGGCTGGAGTCTATCCCAGCCGACTCAGGGCGAAGGCAGGGGACACCCTGGACAGGTCGCCAGTCTATCGCAGGGCTACACATAGAGACAGACAACCAAACACACTCTCATAAACACCTGCAGACAATTATGAATAATCAATTAACCTCAGCTTGTTTTTGGACTGTGGGAGGAAGCTGGAGTACCTGGTGAAAACCCACGCTGCACAGGGAGAACATGCAAACTCCACACAGAAAGATCCCAGGCGTCCTAACCGGGACCTGCTAACCACCGTACACCCTCTGTGTTGACCGAGATCCATAATAATCAGTTATATTTACACGATTAACTGCAACAAGGAAAAATCCTCTGACTTTTACCTTCCTGTCTACGCTGACAGCAGGAACACTTTGTGGTTGACGTCTGCTGCCTGTGATCACCTTGTGCAAGTTCAGCAGATGTCTGATGCCAGTGTTGTAATTTAACTTACTACCAGCTCAGATCAGCTAACTCAGTTATAATCATCATGGTGACTGGTCATCTGTCCTTACATTAATTTGTTTCTACATTCATACACCTTCTAGAAACTAGAAAGTAAACTAGCTCAGTGGTTCTCAACTGGTGGGTCGGGACCTAAAAGTGGGTCGCGAAGCCATTTTTAGAGGGTCGCAGAAGCATAAAAAAGTGGTGGTATAAAGTCTTTTATTTTAAAGGATGTGTTTCTTATGACACAGTTTGCTTTCAGTAGCAGGATATTTAGTGGTGATGACACCAGTAGTTGCCCACTATTAACCTCTGGATTTGGCTCTGCCAGCTTATTGGAGAAATGTATGCTAAAATGTGTCAAAAATAAACCAAAATGTGCTCAGACTCTGTCAAAATGGGCCAAAATATGCCCAAAAAACTTGGCAAAAACGTCCAAATATACCGAAATGATCAAAAAAATAAGCCAGAATTTTCCCAAGTTGTATCAAAATGCGTTGAGACTACACCCAAATAACCTTTAATTTGTTAACAGGAACAGCAAACTTCAACAATCTGGGTCACGACCATTATAGAGACATAGTGGGTCCTGAGGTGGGATCAACTGAGAACCACTGAACTACCTGATGTATTTTCATTTAAAGATTAACCACAATAATATGACTCACATTACGTGTGTGCTGAACAACATGAGTATTGATGTTAATGATTAACAGCTTATCAATTACTTCCTGTTAATAACTGAACCGAATAACAATATATTAACTGATAAGGCAGAAGACAAAGAACTTGCATGTCAGAAAATGTACTGAAGATTAGCTGTAGTACCTGGTTATTTAACACTGTAGTGACCAGAGGAGGGGATCACTCGGACAACATGTTGGCAAGCAAAGAGTATTATGGGGGTTTAGCTAGCAACGGGCACCATGACACTGTCCTTCTGTGACGCTTCATGACTTCCAACCAGAGCTCTCATACTGAAGATGAAACAGGGCCTATTTGGCAAAAATATCAATGTCAGCATAGGGAATAATGTCTGCTCTACTCAATTTGTGTTCTTGTTTGGATTTGTTGGGTTTCTCTCTGTAATAGCATATTGTAAGGTCTTCACCTTACTGTATGTATAGTATGTATAGCAGGACATCTGAACTGATCAGAACTGCAGCTTTTTAACTGGAAGTTGACAAAAAAAATGGAAACTGACTAAAGAAATAAAGGGGAAGGTCTACAAAAGGTCAAGAAGACTAGAAATGTGTTGAGGAGGACAAGATGTGTAGTGAAAATAGGGAATAAACAAATGATTAAATACACACCTGAACCAAAACTAATGAGTGGAAAAAGCTTATGGTAGTAAAATGAAGGAAAACAGCTTTGTTCTTTTTACACATTCCATTTTAATTGTGACTTTTTGATGTGTTCAGTTTCTGTTACAGCCTTCAGTCAGTTCTGGGGTTCCATACTAAACAGCAGCAGCATGTAATTTGAATAATTATCTCACACGATAATAGTGTGTAACTGCTCCTTACAGAGTCCAGGGTAACAAGTTTAGTGCTTCAGAAGAGCATGAGAACTGTTCAACATGTCGCGGGACGAGAATAAGTTAAAAATGCTCCTCAGAATCTTCACAGTCCTCGTTTCTTCTTCTTCTTCTTCTACGTCAAGTTTTCCTGCAGTCCTCTCTCCTCCTGTCAGGGGGCGCTGGCGTTCATTTTCTCCTGGCAGCTGTCCCAGAAGTTCAGCAGTCTGTTGTCCTTGTTGGTGCAGAAGTCGGTGAAGTCTCGCAGCAGGCGGTCGGCCAGCCTCTCGTCGCCCAGCACTCCGGTCCTCCAGGCTTTGGTCAGCATGGTGTTGTAGGCCCAGTAGTAGCCGACCCGCTCCTCGCCGCCAAACGGACCCTGGCTGTTGGAGGTGGTGGAGTTTCTCCGCCGGCGCTGCTGACCGCTTGAATACTTCCTCTTAGAGTACGGCAGCTGCAGGAACACAGTGCCTGATGGAAACAGAAAGAGAAATGTTGTAAGGGGAGAGGCTCAACATTTAGAGAATCCTGAAGAAAATTATATGGTATAGCTCTGTAACACCAAAAATGGCGGATGTTTGACACAAGCCCCGCCCCCTCAACCAAAAAGCCAATCATCTGCTTTGTAACAGCCAAACAGGAAACATGTTGCACTAAGGTATAGAAGTTAGAAAACACTTCTTACACCTTATTTTGGTGCAAAGATCAAAGTGTTTCAGAAGTTTTTATCAGATCTAACAGGTGCTTCTATACATGCAGTTTTAATGACCTGGTGACCATTGAAATTGCAGTTATGGTTCTTCATTTAGCCAGTAACTGCAGCTCAGAATAACAGCCCAGAGGTGTAACCAAGATGGCTGCCAAATGGTGAGACTTGTCTATATGGTCTTTGACAAAACACAGTAAGAGGCAGTCGGTGTTTGATGTTCTGGAGGGACAAACCTGTTACGTGGATGTACTGAGGCTTGTTTTCAGAAGGGAAATTAAACGTAGAAGCGGAAAACTTGTCGTGCACGAAGCCGAATCTGGTAGAAAGAACAACAGAGAGACAAAACATCTGGTCAGGATTCTGTAGTTCACTTTAACTCTTAAATTGGAATGACTATGGATTGTGACGGATCATTTTGAACACAGAATAACACTTTTTGAACAATTAATACTCAAAGAAAGGCTTAATGCTAAAAATAAAGCGGTATTTGTAAATTTAAGTTGACCTGATTGTAATAGAAATTTTGATAATTACTCCAAAGATTACTTTAAGGTCAAAAAACAAAGCGTCAACCTGTACAGTATGGCCTCCTGAAAGAGCTGCATCCTGTCCCAGTACGTCTCTGGTTCAAAACCTGTTTGAAGACATGGAAACAAGCAGATGTTGAGACTCAGCTGCTGCACATAAACACATGAAGGCAGCACCGAGTCAGAGGGCGTCTGTACCTTCAAACAGGTTGTCGGTGCTGTTTTTGAGCAGACAGTGGATGTTGAGAGGGATGAAAAGCTGAGCTCTCAGTGGATCTCCGTACAGGTAAGACGTCAGAGCGAAAGGAACTTCCAGCACAGGAACCAACAGGAAGCCACAGGAGGCTGCTTTCCTGTGCCAGCCTTGAACCTGACGGAGATTAACTGGTTAAAAAACAGCAGTTTGATCAGAAACCTGAACTCAGGGTAGATCTGTTACTGCCTTTTACCAACCAACATGTTTACAAAATGTCAAAATCATCCTTTGTATGTGTGGATGACTTTATATCAAGATGCTCACCTTGGAATCATGAGGTCCTACCTGGTGATCCGAGTGGTGTCGGAATATTAAGTTTTCACATCACAGAGAGAAAACTGATGTAGCAAAGTTCTCTTTCTATGATCAAAAAGACAGAAACCCCTATGTACTGTTGCTAATATAATACCATGTGTGGGCAGAACATGTAAATATGACCTACTGTGCTTGGATGCAACAGATTCTTCCAAGTGGACTTCATCTGACTGGAAAAGCATCTGCTATGTGTCCTTGGGAGTCCATACAGTTAAGGATTAAGCAGTGATTGGTGCTTTTTGCTGATTGGTGGAGCCTTGCATTTTTAACATACAATCTAAAGATTTAGCAGTCCTTCCAGGATTTCGCGGGCGTTTTTCAAGATTGTTACGGCTCTAAAATGCCTGAATTCGCGGTTTAAGCGTATTTGTTGCGATGAAATTGCAGGAGACAGTAAAAAATTGTCAAAAAGTTGCATTTTTTTCTTTGTTTTGTACAATTCTTTAAAAATGTTAAAAGTTTAAAAAGTTAATTTCACATCCTGGCACACACGTATTCACACACAGGCTCACAGCTCGTCACGCCAGTTAATTAATCTAACTGACCTTCATTGTTTCAGTGCTGCCACAGATCTGGATGCAACAGCTTCCGTCACGGTTGTTTGTCTGGTCTGTGGTCCGCTGGTTTCACCCATTCTCCTGATATGTTTACGGTAGAAAAATGTTTCTCATTCGATGAATTTCGTTTGTGTTCCACCTCAATATTGCACATGGTGCAAAACAAAGAACATCAGGGAGTTGTTTTGCAGTAGTTTTTGTTGCATACGTATCTATCTTCAAACCATAAACAAGGAAGTGAATTCGGTGACGTACGTGCATTACTAGGGACTGCTGTGATTGGTGGAACTTACGGGAGGCGGGACAAAATTGCGGAAAAGTCGCAGTGATTGGACAAAATTGCAAGGTCGTGCAGAATTCACGGAGATTGGTTGAATTTGCGTTAATTGTTGCGATCACAACATCACGAATTCCTGGAGGGACTGATTTAGGGACTAAAGTTTGAAAGATTTAGGGACTAAACCTATGCAAATGGTTTGCAGCTCTTTTTATTTTGCGGTAATGAAGTCCTACCTCTACATCCTTCTGAGATTAAACAGAATAAAATAATTTTTCATCTCATATTCTTGACCCTAATTGTTTGGTTTTATCTGAAACTCACACTTGCAAAGCCAATTTCCTCCCCCCTTTACTGCCACCTGTAGGTCAGTGGAATACAGTGACACCATGGGTACAACTGTGAATCAAGTCATTTGCAGACACTGAATCCATTTTTAGTTTCCTCACTATTTTCTGTGTTACTGGCTGCCAGACTGCCAGTATAGTTTCAGTGTAGTTTCTTTTTTTCTAAAGTGTCTGTGTTTCATGAGTCGTTTTGCTGCACAGTGAGAATGTTTAGTGCGTCTGAAAAGATTTAACTGATCAGGCTGTAATAAGAAAGAGGTGCAGATGCTGTTTGCACTGATCACTAAACCTCTAGCATCTGTATAAAGGTACAAAACAAACTGGTAAATTATCAGTGATACTGAATGTAAAATATCCCTCTATGCAGACGACTTGACGTTCTTTTTAGCAGACCGATCAAACATGCTTTCTTATTTCCCTTCAAGTGAAAATCTATCTCACTTATATGAATTCTGTCCTTCGTCTTTTTGGAGAGATGCTGTTAGTTTTTCTTCCTTTTGTCTTTTGTGAGAACTTTGTAAAGAAAGAACCTGTTGGAACTTGGCAAGATGGTGGTTGGTAGTAGGAGATGTAAGTCGTGTATATGAGCTGCGATCTATTTAGATGCATTGCAGCGGATGTTGAGGTGTGGATGGAACGCCTGGTTACCATCTCAAAGAGCACTGCAGCAGTAACGGCCATCCAGTGCAGCTTGATCTCGAAGGCAGCGTTCAGGGAGAAGTTTCCGTGGTAATAACAGCTGCACCATTCGGTTCGGTCGCTGCGGTTGTTGACGTCAACGTCCAGGGTGACGGTCTTCTGTTCTGGGACTGTAGCAGCTGAAGGACAGATGAAGGTGGACAGAAAGGATGATGGGAGGCAGGAAGCAAATGAAAGAGAGGCGGACGAAATGATGGGCAGCTAGTCAGAGGAGTGAAGGATCAGTCCTTACTGACTCAGAGATGCTGAGACTTATTGATGCTTTAAAGATCTTTAAATTTGATCTACAGAACTACTGGCTGGATCAATTAAAAAAAAGATTTAAATATTAGAAGTATCCGTCACCAACAGTGGCCAAAGTCAATTCATAAGTGAAAACAGTCAAAAGAATGCTGGATAAGAAGGGTAAATGATTATTTAATATTAATAAATTATTCAATTAATACATAATTAAAATGTATTTTATACTCTAGTACATTATATCATAGATTTTTCTACATTTGGTATGACTTATATTTCTTGCTTAATTTATATGTATATAGCTGATTTTGTGCTAGGGTTTCTGTTTGTTATTGATGCTAATTTAATGCTTTAATTTTATTTATTATGGCATTTTCTTTTCATGTGAGGTTTTTGGAAGCTATTTTAACTGTGAAATTTAATAACAAAACTCTTAACATTATTATATTATTAAAATATTATGTGTTTAAGTTAAACAATATACAGTATATTCAGCATCTTGATTTACCAGGTTGTCTTTGCTGGAAAGTTAGTTATAAAAACATCTGGGAATGTTTGCTCATAAAATGAAATTGCTGACGAGAATTTATTACCGCTTAAAATACAGAAACAGACAGTATCTTATAATGTACCTGATTGAGTGATTAGAAAACACTTATTATATTTATTATCCAAATTTGGCAGTGTGTCAAAATCTCCTAAATACACCAGTAAACTTAACTTATTGCTGATTTTGTTTTTATTCTTCATTTATTCTCTCTGCCTTTAATTGCAGTTGTTCCTTGTATTCTATTTTTATGTCTATTACGTTATTCTTTTATACTTTTTGTGTTTTGAGTGACGCATTTCTTACTTTTATATCCATCACAAAGACCTTTTGGATGTATTTTTTGCATAGGCTATATAAAGAAGGCTATGTATTTGCACTTTTCTTTCCCCCTACATAACCAGCTTTGTGTGTGAATTACTCTTATTACTAACGGTGTCTTTAGTTGTCTAATGGGATGAATCCCACTGCTACTTTAAATTCCACATGATGTTGCAGTGATGTCTGTATAAAGCCAACCAATAACAGCAAATATTATCAGTGCAGTTTAAGCTGGACATGTATAATAATCCCAGGAAAACAGTTAAGATGCCAGATAGCAAACTGGAAGAGCATTAATATTGCACACTTTAAAGATGGAAGCGTTTTGATGATACTCTGAGGAGGTCAAAGGTGATGAATGGCTGCATGAAGCAAGAACAAAGCTGAAGCAGAAACACCGTCACAACCTGCTGAGCTGTGAAAGTGTTTTACGCTGAAACATCAGGAGGAGAGCGGCGGGTTTGCACACCACAGCACCACTGACCCACAGCCACTAACACCACAGCATGCACTAAAACACCACACCAACACTACTACTACTAATACTACTACTACTACTACTACTGCTGCTGATCAGATGCACACTAACCACAAAGCATGCACTGACTGAACAGTGGAATAATTTGATCACATCGATCAGCGATGCGGCTGAATCAGACTGATGAATTAAACTACAAACACTCTGCATGCATTGAACAACACACCACCAGCTGTTTAATGCAGATCGACAGGCCACTGTGAGGAGAGCCGAGTCCTGAATCTGAGTGTCACACAGGCAACGACGGATGGTAACAAAGATGAAGTCATGAATAGATGGAAAATGATGAATTTATTGTAACTGTAGTTGGGATGGTGAGTTTTTTATTACATGTGAGGCTCCTTATTTTCAGTTTGTACCCCAGCTGTTTCTCATCTGGGAATTATTTGGTGTTTATTCAGAATATTTAATGTAGAAACTGTATTTAAAAACCCACTTTGGAGCACAAACACCCTGATTTTCCAGTCTTTTTGTTTCATGCCTCACATTAATCTGCAGTAAATGAGGGGTGGCGATATGAAAACTGATATTTGTCCCAGCTCCAAACCAACAGGATCAAATCACGCTCAACTTAAAAAGATTAAAAAAACAATGCTGTTATGTTAAAAATTATTTCAAATCTGACGTGATTTTTTTCGTGTACAGTTACTCTAAAAAAAATCTTGACAAATATACTTTAATCTATCTCTATGCTTCCTCCTGACTTTGTCTCAAATAATGTTAGAACAGAACATTTGTGCAAACTTTAGCCTACTTAATGTTAGCATACTAGCTACTTAACATTTACACTGGCTCAGGATATAATACATTTATTGTCCTTGTTTTGACCTCAGTGTGTTTTTCTGTATAACATGTACTTTCTCATCCTTCTTTTTAACTTCCACTTTTCATTCTCCGTCTGTGTGCTACATTACTACTGACCCAAACAGTTCCCAGATGATCCTCCTAACTGGAAACCCTCTGCCATGCGTTGTTTGGTCCTTTACATAAACATTCCAGGTAATTTTGTTGAAAATTGGCACAAGCTGGAAACAACGAGCCTCAGATAGATGTGGAGGAATGCTGTATGGAAGCTCGAGGGTTCACTTGAGGATGCTCAACACATTCCTGAGTCATGTGATGAGCAGATCCTGGTCAGGACAAACTAAACATAAATAACCAACAGAGGCAGCTACAGAACTGATTAGGGTTTATGTTTTAATTTATGGATTCTGCAAAACCTGACCAAGACCCTTTCGACAAGTACACCCTCTCTGCCCTGTGTGACACTGAAATACAGACTCAGACGATCCCCTGAAGTGGCCTCAGATATGATCTGCATCAGACTGGATGAGGACGTGGCTCCTCTGCGGTGTGGCTGGCTGGGAGGACCGGGCTGGGTGTACCTAGCAGAGCAGCGGCCTGGCTGCGTCCTCCAAAGCTGCGGCTGAAGGAGCTGTGCCTACTTGCGTAGGAGGCCGGCCGGCTGGGCAGCCAGGGCAGGAGGAAGGCCGGGAGGTCGCAGGGTCGCCGCTCCTCCAGCACGAAGGCCACCTCGAACCACTTCCTCTGGAACAGAGCGAAGTCCTCCAGAGCTGCAGCTGACCAGCCTCCAGCCGCTGTGGTGGGGAGCTGAGAGGTCAGACCTGCAGAGGAGACGTTACAAGAGAACAATGGCAAGTCTTCAAATTATTTTACATTATTTACTATTAATACAACACAACTGTATAAACAGAGATTAAGCAATGACTCCTTCAGCCTCTGAGCTGTTTGAAGTTCATTCACCATCCTTCTCTCCAACTATCCTGTAGAAGTAGAAACCGTAGACGAAGGTGCGCATGGCGTCTCCTGAAGCGTGGGCCACCAGACCCTCATCCAGCATTTTCTACACAAACCAAAAACACAACAACACACCAGCTTAAGTATCACCACCGCAAAGTCAGAATGCACACAGCTTTCTTGCTCAGATATAGATAAGAACATCCCACTGTCATGTCTGTACAGTAAATATGTAGCCACAGTTAGCAGCAGGTTAGCTTAGCTTAGTATAAAGACTAGAAAACATGTTGTATCTTATTGTTGAGTCTACATGTGAAATATGTGTAAAAATGATGAGTAACATCCACAACTGATCACATGAACGTGCTTCTTGCTGTATTACTCTTTCTACTGCTGCTGTATTCTCACCAATCAAATGACTGACTGCAAGTCTAAATTCTTCTTCATGTCTTTCCATGATCTCAAATTAAAGGAAGTTTGGGTCACATGACTCCTACCTGCATGATGTCCACGGCCATCCCCTGTGTGGCCACGCCCTCCACGTTGTTGACCAGCCAGTGAACAACCTCTGCGCTGATGAAGCAGTTTAGTGGAAGACCTTTCTGCTCTGGAAGCAGCTGGACACCTGTCCTGTGACACATGAGATCACAGATACACGGCTATTCAAAAAACAGTTTGGAAAGAATAACACTGACACTTATTGATGAGTACAATTCAGAAAATTCTAAAGCCATTGCAGGCAAACTATATAAGTGTCTCATTTCAATGAACAAAAATTCAACTTTCTATATAAAGCAACGTTGGGAAAAAGATAATAACATAGAATTAGCAGAAGAAGAGTGGCATCAAGCATGGTTAACTCAGTGTTTCACCACTAACTCTTTCTTTTGGAGAGATTCCTGTTGGAAAAATCTGATCCGCTTTTTTACAATGTCCTCCCAAAAATCCAAATCAAGTGGGTCCCTGCGTTGTTGCTGGAGGGAGTTTGGATTGGCTTCAGTGGACCATGCTCACATCTTTTGGTCATGTCCACATATTCAGCCTGACTTGAAACCAGATTTTTCTTTTACTTTCCTCTACCTGGGAAAACTCCCCAGTGATCTCTGTAAAAGGGACAAATACCTTCTGAAGATATTTATGGCGGCAAGCAAGAAAGTGATAACAAAGTGCTGCTCCAGAGGACACCCCCCACTACTGCCCTTCTTATTAATATAATCAACTCCATCCGCTTAATGGAAAAGATTACATTCTCACTTCAACTCCAGAAAGAGAAGGGGGATGAATATAGGTAAAAATGGGACTGCTATAACTACTTGGACTCTTAACAATCACGTCTTTAGTTCTCTATGTGAAACTTTATTGAAAAATGTGCTTTGTACCTCTATCCTCTTGCCATGGCTCACTGTAGCCTATTTCTTTGCCCCAGTCCTCAGCTGTTTGATTATTGCTGTTGTTGTTATTTATTACAAAAACTGAGTAAATAAAAAGTGTTTAAAAAAAAACAGTTTGGAAACAGAAAATAAAATACAGAAGTCAGAAGCTCGCACAACTAAACCAAATTAGGTTTGTGTAGTCGGATTTGGGGGTAACAAAGTTAATGAAATTGTAGATTAGCTGGTGTTTTCCCTGGTGTTGAACCAGTAAAGTTAAACATCCCTGAAATGATGTGAAAACTTTTCCTGCCTCACTATAATTCAGCAAGACTCAACTGCAAATATATAAACTACTAAAAACACACATATAAATACATAAATCTTACGTGGGGTGTTTGATGGCCTCCAGGATCTCTGAGAGTGTTGAGGACGAGGACAGAGAGAGGACTCCAGCTGCAGACTGACTGCTGTGAACAGATCACCGATCAGTGTTGAACCACAGCTGATCATTTAGTTATCAGCTCATAACACTACAACACAATGCAAAACCTGCTAGAACTTATGAGATAAACATTGTTCTACCAGGTCAAGTCTTCAGTTTCTGTGTTTACTTTTAATATTACGTATTAAATAAAACCTGATTGATAAAATTGATAAAAAGCTACAGCTCACCTGGCGTCGCTGGTGTTCGCTGTGTTCTCTGCTGCAGGTTGTACAGCAGCTCCTCCAGTTGTCCCTCCAGGTTGAACTCCTTTGTCGGCAGCCTCACTGGTCTCAGCAGGCAGCTACACAGTAAGAAACACATTAGTAAAGGTGCTGTTTCAGTTGGAGTGTTTTAAAGGTTCCCCAGATTACAAAGAGACCGTTCTGTCACTTTTATCCAGCGGCATCCAGCCGTGCAGAAGGTTTGAGCTGTCAGGCTTTGATTTTTCTGCTTGTACAAGAACACAACATTTAACATTTAAAAAATCCTCTTTATTAAGAAGTAGTGTAGCTGTTACTCTGGATAATCTACCAAATCATTTTTAGCACTAATCATGGATGAATGGCACAAAAACAAATTCCTCATCATCATCATGTTTCTGTGACGATAATCTGTTTTACCAGGTCTGATCAGAGGAACTGGGTGGCTTTAATTTGTGAAGTAACTATAACTGCAAGACAAATGTAACGGAGTAAAATGTGGTGAAGCATTCGTACAAAGCTGATGAACATGGAAATAAAAGTCAGCTCCCATCTGCATGTGTAGATACCGCTGGTGGGATGTAAGAAGACATGTCTTTTGTAATGTGGTGAGCAGAGTTCTGATATCGTGCAATGGAAACAGAAGTGGGCCTAAACTAAACGAGTGAGTCCAGTACAGTACTGTTAGTAACACCGGGATCATGATGCTGACAGAAAGTCTACAAAACAGGATTGAACCGTCTCCTGCAGAACAATTTAACGTCACAACAGCCCCACTTTTAGATGAATTAAACGTCCCCACTAATCATTTATTGAGTCATTTAAAATTTCTCTGTTTGTGTTTTTATTTAACTTGTTGAAATGATTAAAAAAACACACTTTTGATCCTCTTGTTGAAAATTTCAGGATCTACACATCGATCATTTTCAAAGTTAACTGCTTTTTACTGAGGAGGTTAAATGATTGATTTCTCAAGATCCCATTTTAGACCACTGACTGTGACTTAATGGACAAGATTGGGTTTTGTTGTTCAGGATGCAACAAAAAGGATAACGGCAAAGATGCCTCCTATATTTTATTGGCTAAACTAAAGCCAATCAAAACATATTTAGGTGTAAAATAAAGAATTTAAAGTGAACTACAATCATCAATCACTTAGGAGCACATTGACAGTCTTGTGTCTCAGTGTAAACTTAAATTGGGATTATTCTTTAGAAACAAGTCCTGTTTTTCCCGTCAAGTCAGAGGTTATTTAATCTCCACAACTTTCTTACCTTTATTAGATTATGGTGATTTGCTATTTATGAATGCACCTGAAAAACACTTGAAGAAATTGGACTCGGTGTATCACTGTGCTCTACGCTTTTTTTTTCTTTTAAAGATTTATTTTTGGCCTTTATTAGATAGGACAGTGGATAGAATCGGAAATGGGAGAGAGTGGGGGAGGACATGTGGTAAGCACCCGAGGTCGGAGTTGAACCTGGGACAGCCGCTACGCCTCTACACTTGGGTCACGTGACATAACCATTAGGCTATCAGGGCGCCCCATGCTCTACGCCCTATTACTGGCTGTGGATACGGTGTCCATCACTGTCTGCTGTACGCCGCTGCAAACCGTCCCTCCCTGTCTGCCCGTAGACCGTCACACTGGCTGCTCTTCGTCTACAAATCTGTCCTTGGGCTGCTCCCCTCTTACTTGACCTCATATTTGATCAGGTCTAGTAGCCGTCATGGACTACGCTCTCGGGATTTTATTAAAATGTTTGTTCCCAGAGTCAGAACTGAACTGGGTAAGACCGCTTTTCGATATGCCGCCGCCTCTTCTTGGAATAGTTTCCAGATGGATTTGAGATTATCAGAACTGGTCACTGTCGGGGAATTCAAGTCTTTGTTAAGGGACCGGGAAAGAGCTAGTCTTGGACAATGTGACTGTTTTAATTCTTGATTGCTTGTCACCCTACTTTGAGCTGATGTCTCCAGAACTGCCAGGTTTTTAATGTACTAATGTATGAATGTCTTTGTTGTTTTTATGTTGTAACTCTGTCTGCTGCTGCCATGCCAGGTCCCTCTTGAAAAAGAGATTTCAAATCTCAATGAGGCTTTATCTGGTTAAATGAAGGATTTAATAATAATAATAATAATAATAATACAATCATCTGCATAAATACAGATTCTAATTCTGCATGGGTTTCTTGTTTTTGATGTGTTTTGATGTGGTTTTGTGTTGGTGCACTACGTTTGTGACTCTTCTGGTGAAATGTGACTGATAACCACCGACCACTGAATATTTCAGCTGTGGGCTTTTCCACAGATAAACGATGATAAACGTGATCCCGGTGTGAGAGTTTTTCTACCTACCAGCAGGCACAAAGTACACACTCAATAAAAGTGAAGGAGCACTTCAAGTCAAAAACCAGGTGACTCCCACAGTGTCACAGCTGCACAGCATGCTCATGCAGCGATGGAGGATGAATTAGAGGAGCTACAGCACTATTAAAACACACACACACACACACCAAAACACACAGCTTCAGAGATGCCAAGAGACCCTGTTACTGACCTGAGAGTGATAGATGTAGGAGGAGCGAGGGCTACGTATAAAATCCAAAATAAAGGCGGCGTCCTGTCAGCATACAGGAAGAACACAACCCAGGATCAAACACCCAAAGCCCAGCAGCAGGAACAGAAAACAGGCGCATGGAGGAAATGCAGATGGAAGGAGAGAAACCAGAGCCAAAGCTCCGCACCGAAGCACCAGCAGAGAAGAAATACCTGATCAAAGTATTTGCTGCTGATAAAACAAATTGAGATGTGTCTGCAAAAGCCAAATAGCTGAAGCAGTACAGCTTACTCAGATCCAGTGGAAGGGAAAGAACGCTCACCTTGCGAGGACTGTCTACATATGTGGAAGCTGCAGCAACACTAGAGGGATCACTGACAGCCGCTGAGGGCTTCACCTGCTGCTGCTGTTCCTCCAGTGTCCTGACAGAAGGCAGGAAAAGAGCAGTGAGGATTCAGATTCGTGGTTTCAATGCAAAGAACATTAAGGGGAAACACTCACTTCTGGTTCTGCTCCATCTCCAGCAGGGCCGATAAAGCCGACGTGCCTTTCTTGCCTTGAGGCGGCGGTAAAGGTTCGGTAGGATACGGAGGGAGAGGGCTGGTCACCTGCAGGCCTTTCATCGGTGTCCCCTTCTGCTACATGAGAAACAGGGAAACCGAAGTGTCCATTTCATCTCAAATCAACACATTTTTAGAACAAATTCTGCTCAACTATCCATCCATCCACTATCTATGCACTGCTTAATCCTCTGTAGGGTCGCAGGGGGGCTGGAGACTATCCCAGTCGACTTGGACGCCCTGGACAGGTTGCCAGTCTATCACAGGGCTACATATAGAGACAAGCATACTCACATTAACATCTCTGGACAATTTAGAATAATCAATTAACCTCAGAATGTTTTTGGACTGTGGGAGGAAGCCAGAGAACCCGGTGAGAAACTCCACACAGAAAGATCCCAGGCGTCCTAACCGGGACGCGAACCGGGGATCTTCCAGCTGTGAGGCGACTCTGCTAACCACCGAGCCTCACCCAAATTTTGCTCAACCATCATTGAAATTTTTAGAGCATAAAATATAGATTAAGATATTTGAGAAATTTTAGCTTGATATGTCAAATACTTTGCGAAAAACTGCCCGTTGACCCACTTTCAGTAAGTTTTTTCACACATTAGAATTGGAGGCTATGTTTGAACCACAATATCTCCGAAACTATTAAATTTAAAAGCCTGATCATGCCGTTGATTCAACATCTGCAATACTGGACTAAAAGATCGAACAGTTTCTGATTACGGATGCCTTGAAATATGCATAAGTCCCATCTTTGAGCACACACTAACAAAAAAAAAAAGACAATGCCGAAGTAAACTGGTGATATTTTCTGAACCATATGTAAACTGCATGTCACAAAAATACAAAACCAAACATATAAAGTATATTTTAATGTGAAATACTTGGTCACACTAATGTAAAGGAAGTTCTTATGTTGATCCTTTATAATTGAGCAGGCATGGCAAGTTTTTGGAGACTTAAATTGTAGATCCATCATTTGAAACTGCATATTTTGTATTAAATAACGTATTGGAAAAAATCTTCCGCTACAGGTGATGGAAAGATCTTGAGCAGAAATGTTGTAATGTAACGAAATACTCTTTTATTCTTCAGAAAACAACATCAGTAAATATCACCACAGACACAAGTGATATCTGACAATCTGACTTTTGCCGAAACTAAAGAGAAGCTGAGAGCAAATGTAAAAAACCACATAAAGACAGATGACAAATTAAAAGAAGCCCCCCTAAATTAAAGAGGAAACTTTATTCCTGTGTAGTGTGTGAGACACTGCATACGACAGAAACGATATATTTCAGCATGACAACGTGTTTGTAGGTGTTTTGCTACAGAGACGTGTCAGCTAAGGAGACCCTCACCCTGATGATCCTGTCAGATCGGTGGCGTCGCCGAATGCGGTTGAGACCCTCCAGGAACCGGATGAAGCCGTCCAGTAAGACCCAGTCCCCGCTGCCGCCCATCCCAGCACCCGCTCCTTCCCCATACACGTCCCAGTGACCCTCCCCATCCGCCACCCGCCGAGCCCCTCCGGCTGGCAGCAGGAGGAAGCGAGTCCTCCAGAACTTCAGCGAGTCGATCAAGCTGGGGAGCAAGAGGAGAGATCGAACATGGTAACTGACTCAGCGTCTATTAAGAACAATTCAACCCTTTGGAGGTTTTCCTCTTTCATTGCTTTTCAACTTTAAATCATTGTCAGTTAAATTTGGCATTTTTGAAGTAAGCGCAGAAGTATTCACCCCCTTATAGTAAGTATTTAGTTGAGGCACCTTTTGCTGCAATTACAGCATTGAGCCTGTCGGTGTCGGCAACATCTGGACACTTCATTTCTACACCTTTCTTCTTTGTAAAACTGCTCAAGCTATGCAGAACAGCTCTTTTCAAATCCAGCCACAACTTCCCAATGAAGACTGAGATCTGGGCTCTGACTCGGCCTCTCCAAAACATTCACCTCGTTGTCTGTAGCCCCTTGACGCCTGAATTTATTTACAATTATATATAAAAGAAATATTATTTGTGTTTTTGATTTCAAGTTTATGTTAAATTAAGTGGAGATTGTTAATTTGTCTATATCTCTACATATAATAGATATAAAGGTGTAATGCAATAGTCATTAACGATACATTTTTTTTTATTGATGCCAAAAATGCCGTTCAAACCAGTCCTAAGAGAAACCAGTGCTTGCAAAAGGTTCCTAGGTATGTATTAAATATGCACGAACCAGCATTTGGGGCGTTAAGGGGTTAAACCATTTTGGTCTAGCTCTGACTGAAGGCTTCAGGTCCTTGTCTTACTGGAAAACAAATGTTCTCCTCATTTCCTTGCATTTATTTTACCCTCTACCTTTGCAAACCTGGCCGGGCCTGCTGCTGAGACGCATCCCCACATCATGATGCTGCCACCACCGTGCTTCACAGTGGGGAGGGTCAGGGTATTGGTTAGTATTAGTATTTGGTGTCACCCAAACATTGAGGTCTAGTGTGTTGACCAAAAAGCTCATTTTGCTCAAAGAACCTTCTTCCAGTTGACTTCAGAGACATACCTTCTGGTAAACTGTAGTCAAGTTTGATATGAGCTTTTTTTCAACAATGGCTTCCCCTCCACTCTCCCATTAAGCTTTGACGGGTTAAGAATGACGGGTTCAACTGTCCTCCAAGGGACATTCAGTGACTTGAATATTTTCTTGTGTCCATCCCCTGACTAAAGCAATTTATATTTTTAATTAATTGGCATTACTTTGTAAAAATCTGTTTTCATGTTGACATTAAAGAGTATTTTTCCTGTAAATTCTTGTCAAAAGAACCAACTCCAGCTGACCAAAGTTGAAAAGTGACACAAAGGGGAAACTCTCAAGGTGGGTGAATACTTTTTGTAGACACTGTAGATGCTCCTTTTTTAAAAGGAATATTTAAAAATGAAAGATTATTAAGTATACAAGAGCGTAAACCCAAAATCCCATAACCTGACTAGAGATGAGGAGACTTTACAATATGGTTTATACTGTATCATAGCATGTGAATAGGACCAAGCTCATTTAACCTACCGGTATGTAATACTACAGTATTTACAGTGAAGGACACAGCTGAAGTACTCATCAGTGTGTAAATGTAAGTATCTGAGTATAACTGTGGTCACCTGAAGTCCTCGGAGCCGGCAGAGCAGATGTACTGGTCCAGGTAGTTCCACTTGTATTCCTCCAGTCTTTCGTGTCCAAACTCCACCCAGCAGGAAACAAACTGAGCGTCAGAGTGTGGAGGACAAAGGCTGTAGCTGTACTGGATCTGAGCTGACTCATACGGATACCTGGACACACACAGGACAGGACACCTCAACTTTAGCCTGCTGCTGCTGGTATGAAACGGGAATTTCTCTTACTTTTAAGTATTTTTTCTTTGCATGTTTGCCTTTTATAAACATAATAATAGTACAGACACTGACATCATGTTCCAAATGTGTGCTTTTGACCTGATTGTAAGCTGAATGTTAATTATCATTATGAACTATTTAAAAGTTAATATTACTACAGACCTGGAGAGACTTATCCATGCATTTATCTCCAACAGGTTAGATTACTGTAACGGCCTTCTCACTGGACTCTCTAAACAAGCGGTAAGACAGCTGCAGTACATTCAGAACGCTGCTGCTCGGGTCCTGACTAGAACCAGGAAGTGTGACCACATTAGTCCTGTGCTCAGGTCTCTGCACTGGCTTCCTGTCGCTCAGAGAACAGACTTTAAAACAGCTTTGCTTGTGTATAAGTCCCTCTGCGGTCCAGCACCAAAGTACATCTCTGACATGTTGGTCCCATGTGAACCATCTCGGACCCTGAGAACCTCAGGGACCAGGTCTTCTGTTGGTGCCCAGAGTCAGAACTAAACATGGTGAAGCTGCATTTCAGTTCCATGCAGCTAAACTCTGGAACAGTCGTCCTGATAACGTGAGACAGGCCTCGACTCTGACGGTGTTTAAGTCCAGGCTGAAAACAGTTTTATTTAGCTGTGCATATAACGACTGAAAGTGTCCTACTTGCACTCTTTTCTTTTACTTTATTCTGATTATTATTCATGTTTTATTGATTATGTTTTAATTGTAACTGTGATTTTTTATATGTTTGAATTTCATATTTGAACTTCTTTTTTTAATTATAAATTTTAAATATAAATTTTAATTGTAACTGTGTTTTTTTAACCTTTCTCTTATCGACACTGTAACTTTTATGTTTAAATTTTATATTTTAACTTCTTTTTTAATCATGTTGTCTTAATGTTTTGTGAAGCACTTTGAATCACCTTGTTGTTGAAATGTGCTATATAAATAAACTTGCTTGCTTGCTACAATACGGTTTTTCTTACAGTTACTCCAGTGCCGACATTTTCTTTTTTCAATTCACAATTCCTGTTTTCTGTTGTTTTATCCATAGGTGAGATTTTAAATGACACAGACTTGTGTTTGTGTGTTTGTGTTGGACGCTGTCTGGTGCTCTTACTTTGGCAGGTAGCGAGTCACAGTGATTATCTTGTCTTTGAGGCAGACTTTATGGAAGGTTCGGCCCATGCTGAGCCAGTAAACTGTCTCCTCTTCCTCTGCTCGACGCAGAGACACCAGACCTGAAAACACAAGAGGACATAAGGACTCTACAGTAACAAAGTGTTGAAGTTTCCTCATAACATCTGTTAAAGAGGACACAGACACTATAGGTGTAACTTCTCACAGAGTCGCACCTAACAAACCCAAATCAGACGGCCCGATTCTCACTAATTACAGTCACACACTAGTGGTTATTGCAACAGCGTTACAGTGCAAACTCAGCATGGGTCCAGTGTTTTGTGGTTGTTTATGGTTGGAATTTGGCTGCAGCAGTTCTGACTCTGACAAACCAAAAGACTTTCAGAGCACTCATCCGCTTGTAGAAGTCATTACACCTCTTTCCTTTTCTCTGTGGGCAAATCAGCTGATTTCCAAAGTTTTCCAGAAGACGACACATTTGCATGACTTTCTGGTCTCTCAATTTGTTAACTTGTCCTGAAAAACTGCTTGTTTTTTGTTAACTTGTCCTGAAAAACTGCTTGTGTGTTTATCGTAGCAGGACTGAGGCTGCTAATTTAACAATATGAGATTCCGTAATCAGTGCTTCCTTTCCTAAATGGATGTATTTTGGCTGTTGTGACATTTTAATGCTCCAGTCCAGTTTTTAAATCATGGGATTCGTGAATGTCACAAGAAAGTAATTCATCAGCAGCAGCCTCATGTACACCTTCATTTGCAGAGCAGATATCAACATAATCCTCTATTTTTTTTTTTTAAAGAAAATGCTGTTCAGCATTAATCCTGTAATCCAGGTGCTGCGCCATTATGATACAGTGACAATAAGCTTCAATAACAGGCGTCTTCATTATAAAGCCTGTATTCATTCATTGTAAAAGTGAGACTACACCAAGTTCATAAGGTCAAACTAAAAAAATTTAACAATCATTCCTATTACATGCATTCAGTGAAAACCCCCTGCATTGTCATACACTTAAATTCAACCACTTTTACACTCTTTAGGAAACAACATTAGAAAAAATCATTAAAGATAAATAGTCTGAAGACTACCAGAAGGCTGCGTGTTTAACTGAATAAAACAAATGATTTGGATGGCTTGCTAAAGATCTGAGGTCTGATTTAAGGGCTAATATTCCTTGTCTGTTGTTAAGTTGCTGTTAACGGTTAGTAATATTATCATCTTTTTCTTTTCCAGGTGCAGATGAAATTTGCTTGCACTTATCTGTAAATATGTCTGGTTGGTTTCCTGTGTGTTTGTTCATATTAAGATTAAGGTCAGTTTAAATAAAAGTAAGAAACCATATGAATCATTCATTCACCTCTGGAGTAAAGAGGGCTGCTGCCGAGGGGCGTGGCCACAGCGGGCTGTGGTTTCCTGTTATTTGGCTGAACGATGATTTGGTATCCCTGCATCAACCTCTGACAGATAAACTCCTCAAACACCTGAGACGCGCTCATCACTGGGGCTTCATCTTCTCGCCTGAGGAGGAGACAGAAACATGAACAGACAGTCCTTAGTCCTGGTCTTCAGTTTCCCTGCTTAATACTTGGAGGGTGACATGAGCCACCTACAGGCACAAAGTGATGGGCTATAAGCAGCAAAAAGTTCTTGATCTCACCAGAAAATGTTACAGGAGAAAGACTGTTTTTATGATTTGCATGTTACTTTGCACACTCTATGTTGCACATCAATAAATCTAACACATGTGAGCTACTGGATACCTTAAAATGATCTATCTATCCATCTATCTATCCATCCATCCTTCCATCATCCATCCATCCATCCATCCAACCATCCATCCGTCCATCCTTCCATCTATCTATCCA
This sequence comes from Dascyllus trimaculatus, assembly GCA_024666655.1. Taxonomy (NCBI): domain Eukaryota; kingdom Metazoa; phylum Chordata; class Actinopteri; family Pomacentridae; genus Dascyllus; species Dascyllus trimaculatus. The sequence continues at coordinate 12,090,960 of CM045454.1, forward strand.
TCCATCCTTCCATCCATCATCCATCCATCCATCCATCCTTCCATCTATCTATCATCCATCCATCCATCCATCCATCATCCATCCATCCATCCAACCACCCATCCATCCATCCGTCCATCCTTCCATCTATCCATCCATCATCCATCCATCCGTCCATCCTTCCATCTATCTATCCATCCATCCTTCCATCTATCTATCCATCCATCCATCCATCCGTCCATCCTTCCATCTATCTATCCATCCATCCTTCCATCAATCCATCCATCCATCCATCCTTCCATCCATCTATCATCCATCCATCCATCCTTCCATCTATCTATCATCCATCCATCCATCCATCAATCATCCATCCATCCATCCATCCATCCATCCATCCATCTATCCATCATCCATCCATCCATCCAACCACCCATCCATCCATCCGTCCATCCTTCCATCTATCCATCCATCATCCATCCATCCGTCCATCCTTCCATCTATCTATCCATCCATCCTTCCATCAATCCATCCATCCATCCATCCTTCCATCTATCTATCATCCATCCATCCATCCATCTATCATCCATTATCCATCCATCCTTCCATCCATCCATCCATCTATCCATCATCCATTCATCCATCCATCCTTCCATCCATCATCCATCCATCCATCCATCTATCCATCCATCATCCATCCATCCATCCGTCCATCCTTCCATCTATCTATCCATCCATCCATCCTTCCATCCATCCTTCCATCTATCATCCATCCTTCCATCCGTCCATCCTTCCATCTATCTATCCATCCATCCTCCCATCCATCTATCCATCCATCATCCATCCATCCATCTATCCATCCATCATCCATCCATCCATCCATCCATCCATCCATCCATCCATCCTCAAAGCCACATTTGGTTGCTTCTGCCACCTGTGCTGCTTAGACGGCTGCATTGTCCTGGTCCAACAGCACTCCAGCTCAAAGCTTTCCTCTCCTTTTTTCTTTGATTGCAAGTATCAACTACAAACATTTCAGTTTTTGTGGACAGAGGTAGAAGGCTTTATCGTCTACAGTTACGCCTCTTGTTTCCGGGTGAAGCAGAGAACTTTTTGAAGAACGCTCATGATGATTAAATGAAATGTACCTCTCCAGGTCACTGTGTGGCAGCAGGTCATAGCAGCCTTCGGTGTAGTCATTCTGCAGAGTCTGGCGGTCGGGGAAGTAGTCGGTGGTGAGGGGGAGGCAGGCCGGCGTGGTCAGAGACTTCCAGTCCACCCCTACTGTGCAGCAGAAGCTGGGCACTGTCGGGGGCGCAGACAGCAGCAGGGCTTCACACACACACACACACAGAAACAAAAAAATCCCCAAGGCAAAGACGAATACATGTACCCAGGGTGGAGAGGTACATGTGTGTTGGGGGCAGGGATGGAAAGAGAAGCACAGTGGGGTGAAATGAACGGAAGGGAGGAGATGAAGACGGGAAAGACAGAGTGATGGTGACGGTGCAGACAACAAACAGATAAGAAAGTAGAAGAGAAGGGGAAGAAAAAACAAGAGAAGTGTTACTATTGCTGGCTTCGTCCGCCCTGCCGGTGATTCCTGAGGAGCTGCAGCTGTGGAGCAGCGATCAGACATGCAGATTGTGGCGCTGTGACAGTCAGTCTGTGATCGGCAGCACTCGCAAGAAAGTGAAAGTGTGTCCTGAGCTCAGCAAAGGTGTGAACTGTGAAGTGACTGATTGAAGCAGAGAAATCACGTCATGCAAACATACAGATTGGTGAGCAAACTCGCAATTAAAACTACTGTGTGAAAGAACACAGGACCAACTTCCCAGTCAATCAAGAGGTGTGTACTGTTGACGCTGCCATGCAGATGTGGGATATTCACAGACAAGGTTTGTTGAATGCAAACAGGTCAGAGGGTGAATTAATTAGAGCATTTTACACCTGCTAATACCTTATCATAAAAATTAAGATTAACAGGAAGAGACCCGGAGAGAGGCAGAAAAGGTTAGACAGAGAAAAGGAGGATAAAGAGGTAAGAGGAGGAGGAGGAGGAGGAGGAGAGGTTCACCCCAAAGCACATGACCTGCTAGCCTTTTTTGTACTTGCGACCCCTTCGAGGCGCCCAGTGGAGAAACCTGCCTGCCAAAGCTGAATAAGCCCTCACAGGTTAAAGACACCTCGGATGGTTTATTGTCATCACCAGTTTGTTGAATAAGAACATCCCCCTGATCCTGAGGCATGGCTACACGATCATTTGTAGGACACATCAAATGAAAAGCTTAAGTTTCTATGAGAGCTGGTGGACTCACTTGGATCAGTACCGCCAGGAGAAAAGTCTTGAAATGAGGAGCCACGGTTGGCGAGAGTTCCTGTACCGAGTTCACAGTCACAACACAAAAAGAGAAGCAGTTATACAATTTATAACAATGCAATTATTGTTTTTTTCATTGTGGGCGAATCTGCAGATTGTTTTGCTGATTAAACTTCTCTACGAAGTTTCCCAGAATCCAAAATAATACGTTAAAACACTCATAAATCCAAAGATATTTTAATGCCATATGTGACAATGAAAAGCAGCAAATCTTCACATTTGAGAAGCACATTTCTGGCATTTTCTCCTCAAAAAAATGAGCTGCCAGTGTTTTTTCTTTTGTTCTATGGCCTAATTAATGAATTAATGCAGCTCTAAGATTTTACTTTATCTCTGTGTTTATGTTGGTTTTTGTCTGGTTTTTCGAGGCAATAGGTTAGATCAGGAATTAGGAATCGATCGCCTACATAGATAAGCCAAGATATGACTGCTACTTAGCCAATAGAACGGTATGTGCTTCAAAGTTTGTTACATCCTTTAATGGCTGGACTAGAACAAAATGGTTCCAGAACCACAGCGTACCTTTATATTTGGCTACTGGACCACAACATATAATGCAACCAACAGAGACCATGCTAACAATTAAGTATGCTATTATGCTTAGTATATTTTTTATGTACCCTCATATAGAGACTTTTATATAGTTTTTCACTGTATGTTTAAACTGTAGCATAACATTATGTATTAATTAAATTATGGTGTATTTTTTTTTAACCTTTCTCTTATCTGCATTGTAACTTTTATGTTTAAATTTTATATTTTTACTTATTTTTTAATCATGTTGTCTTAATGTTTTGTGAAGCACTTTGAATCACATTGTTGTTGAAATGTGCTATATAAATAAACTTGCTTGCTTGCTTATGCGCCACTCTGAATGTGGCTCCATCATCAGGTCAGTGCTCCTTTATATTTTTATTTACAAGGTCAACAAATTCCAACACCTAAACCAACAACGCATTAATCCCGTCTGTCTTCCCAGTTTTTACTGTTCAGCCGAAAACCCACTGATTCCTTTTTGATTGACAACATAAATATTTAAACTTGAGTCACAAATATGAAGTTTGGGGTATGTGGGACTGAGTGACAACAGTCTAATGCAGTGGTTCTCAGCTGGTCCAGCCTCAGGACCCACTATGTCTCTATTAATAACAGTCGCGACCCAGATTGTTAAGGTTTGCTGTTCCTGTTAACAAATTAAGGTTTATTTGGGTGTAGCCTCAACACATTTGGATACAACTTAGGAAAAATTTGACTTATTTTTTTGCTCATTTTGGTATATTTGGACGTTTTTGCCAAGTTTTTGGGCATATTTTGGCCCATTTTGGTATATTTTTGGCACATTTTAACATTAATTTCTCCCATAAGCTGGCAGACCCAAATCTAGAGGTTAATAGTGGGCAACTACTGGTGTCACCACCTATAAATATCCTGCTACTGAAAGCCAATTGTGTCATGAGAAACATGTCCTTCAAAATAAAAGACTCTATACCACTACTTTTTGTGGGGGGGACATGCTTCTGCGACCCTCTAAAAATGGCTTCACAACCCACTTTTGGGTCCCGACCCACCAGTTGAGAACCACTGGTCTAATGTATCTGTTGGTAGTAGCTTTTATAGTTCTGGGACAACAATTAGGCTCTACGGCACAAAGGAATAAGATATGTCAGCTTTGATGTAAACATATTATTTGTTAGCAGGTCCTGTAATTGTCGGTTTGGTTCTGCATTTGGCTTCTGCTGACTGTAACAAAAATACAGAGTTTGCAGTGATACTGAAGTTAATTAATTGGAAGAATGACAAAGAAGAGAATCTGGCACAAGTGTGGTGGTATATCTGAGCTACACCTGTTAAAATCTGGGTCAAAATAGAAAGAATATAAAAACTGTGTAGGCATATGCATTCATATCACCACTGTTGCTGCTGCTGGGGCTTCCGGTAAACTCCTCCATCCCTCCACCGATGCAAAGGCCGTTCTCTCCTGCATGCCTGGAGGTTGTTCGCCTTCACAAAGAGACAAATAAGCATTCATCTCACCGTCTCACGTTGCTTCAGGCCGACATCGTTTACAAAGGAGAGGTTTGTTCCTTGTCGTGGGTGTTTCTAACCTCCCAGTGGCCTCATGGTAAGCCAGCTCCAGCAGCTCGGCGGAGGTGTGGGCAGGATCTCTCTGCTGGCTGCCCTGAAGTTCAGCCATGTTCTGCCTGGTCTGGTGATGGATCTGGATGGCCTCCCCAGAGGGACCTGAAGAACAGTGACACTCTGATGATTAGATGAAGACCAGCAACAAGCACAAACTCTTAATTCTTTACAGTAGCAGCTATATATAACCGTATATATGTGTATTATAGTTTCCAGAAGTACCAGACTCCGGGAATTAGACTGTGTTTTCTAAAGACTGTGTGTCACCTCACCGACAGGGAAGGTGTGCATCCAGCGTCGGCGGTTGGAGGTGAGCTTCATGGGCATCCTGGATGGGGTGAAGGGGTTTATGAGTGCTCTCTGAGGGGTGTAGCCTCCTGGACGGATGTGCAAGGTGGACTCGGCACTGCCCACTGTGAACCTGCCCGGGGCGCTGGAGTCCCGCTGAGAGTCCATCATCTTCTCTAATAACTCTGGAGTGAGAAACAAGACAAAAGGAATGAGATGGAGAAGGTGAAGATATTGTCCTTCAGGATCTGGAGCAGTTACCTCTGGTGCTGGTGTATCCCAAAGAGCTGCTGACTTCATACTGAGCAGGAGGCATGCGAGGTATCAGCAGCATGTTGGACACAGGACCCAGACTGTCATCGGAGGCGAGGCTACGCTGCTCCTCAGGACCTCCTGAGCGAACAGGAGGGGAGGCACCGACGCCTGCGCTGACCTCCACCGAGCCCCAGCTCTTCCTCCCACTTATTTCTTTATCTCGACCCATCCTGAAAGACAAGAGGGTTGAAGGTCCTCAAGGCTCACAAGGGAGGATTTCTCTGTTCTCTAGTGCAGTGGTTCTCAACTGGTGGGTCGGGACCCAAAAGTGGGTCGCGAAGGCATTTTTAGAGGGCCGCAGAAGCATGCCCCCCCTTAAAAAAGTAGTGGTATAAAGTCTTTTATTTTAAAGGACGTGTCTCTTTTGACACAGTTTGCTTTCAATAGCAGGATATTTAGTGGTGGTGACACCAGTAGTTGCCCACTATTAACCTCTAGATTTGTCTCCGCCAGCTTATTGGAGAAATTTATGCTAAAACGTGCCAAAAATGAACCAAAATGTGCTCAGAATCTGTCAAAATGGGCCAAAATGGGCCCGAAACTTGGAAAAAGTGTCCCTATATAATAAAATGAGCAAAAAATAAGCCAACATTTTCCAAAGCTTTATCAAAATGCGTTGAGACTCCACCCAAATAAACCTTAATTTGTTAACAGGAACAGCAACCTTCAAAAATCTGGGTCACGACCGATATTAATGGAGACATAGTGGGTCCTGAGGCTGGACCAGTTGAGAACCACTGCTCTAGTGTGTTTATTTAAGTGTAGTAAAGTTGTACGTCAATAGTCAAATACCTGAAGTTCGTGCTCCTCTGTATTCGTGATGGACCTGGAAGCCGAAACACCTGAGCATCGTAGGCGTCGTAATCAACTTGTATGGGCAGGCTGTTGTCTGAGTCCTTTGGTGCACAGAGAGCTGGAAGAGGTCATGAAGTCAGAACCTCATTTATACTTAAAAGACTAAAAGTAGACTGGAGAGACAGTCCGTCAAAACTTACTGTGCTCTTTGTTGTTCTTGAATTTCTCAGCATGAAGCTAAAAAAAAATTATTGCCATTTGAATGAGATGTTAAAACAAACAAGAAACCACATCTGTCAGATCAAGCAACAGCCCAGCGAGGATGTGAATGTACCTTACGACCAGCCAGTTTGATTCGAGGGGTGAAGGAGCTGCAAGAGTTCTGACTTTTGGAGGTGTAGAAGCTGTTGGCGTAGAAGAAGATGCAAATAAGACACAGATCAGTCAATTCCACCTTTACATATACAGGTGTAATCAGAATTATTCATCCCTGAAGGTTTACACTAATGTTTTCTGATGACTTGGAGATTTTATGCATTACATGTGGATGAGTGGCTTAGTAGAAATAATGGCATGTTAGGCTGATTTTGATATAGACTCCGCCTATGCAGGTGGTCAAGCTGAATAGATTTCACAGCAGCAGCAAAAAGGGAAATGGCTCCAAGAGATGCAGCTCAGCATCATACACAAGTTTTAAACTCCAGGTACAGCAGCAAACCTTCCTTAGAGTGAAAGAATTAGCACAATTTCCCCATGGGGAATCAGACATTTGAAAACAACAGAGTAAAAACCCTGTATTAAAGTACGTAAAGTCTTCATGCCACGTGCCGTTCTTGACCAAAAGCACACAAAAGTTGACTTAAACATGGAAGAAACAAATAGGAACGGCCGTCAGAGTTCTAAAGGTGTTTAGACTTATGAATCAGCTGTGTGTGTTTGGTAGAAGAAGGGCAAGAAGAAAACCATCTCAACGGTCAGGCATGAGCACAGCTTCGTCCTGTTGTTTGTGCTGCAGCAACGTCTTTGAGTAGCAAAAATCTGAGGTGAGACTTAAAGACATGAAAAACCAAACACTGTTGGTGAGGCGAAAGCTTTAGCACATAAAGAATGAGCTACAATTCCAAAACAGAGATGCCAAAAGCTTGTGAGAAACCTTTAGCGGTCAAATTGTCGAAAAATATTATTACTCAACTTGTAGGTTGAAGAATTTTGCTGATAAACCTTTCTGATGAAATTATCTTTAGAACTACCAGTAAGTTCAACATTATGTTCTCAAAACCCTCTCACATGCAATAATAAACTGTCTTTGTCTGTTTAGCAATGCTTTAGATGTTTTTATTGCATTTTATTAACATCACTTGAGTCATATGAGTAAAAAGTTATGGGTGGCTGTGGTTCAGGTGGTAGAGCGGGTTGTCCACTGATCGCAAGGTTGGTGGTTCGATCCCCGGCCCCTCCGCTACCGAACTGTCCTTGGGTAAGACACTGAACCCCAAGTTGCTCCCAATGGTAGATTAGCGGTGAATGGGAAACACATTGTAAAGCGCTTTGGATACCACTAAGGTAGAAAAAAGCGCTATATAAGTGCAGACCATTTTACATTTTATCTCATTAATCTGTTCTCTTGCCTGTGGTTGATCCAGTGAGGAAGGTTGTAGTCGTCTCCCACACGAGTGTCTCCGGGCGTCGTCCTGTTGTGCAGCTTCAGGGGGAAAAGACAGACATCATTAGTAACAGATGAACATGTGGCCTGATGCCTACAGATGGTCTGGACGTGGTACCTTGAATAAAGGAACTGCATGTAGCGGCTGCTCCCCCATACACACCAAGTCCACACCGATACCTAAAGACGAACGAATATGTGTCACCAACAACTTCCTACAATGGACCTATAATTTTCTGTAAAGGAAAAGCTTGTGTTTGTATCTTCAGACTCACCGTTGTCAATCATTCGCTGTTTGGTGAGAATCATGAGCAGACGGTCGACTTCAAACACTCCGACTCCGGGTGTGATGACCACGGACATCTGACCGGTGCGGTCAAAGTTACGGTTGATGTAGTGTTTGTCAAACACTGAAAGAGACACACTGGCTATCAGCATTTCTTCTTTAAAAGTTAGAAAACAGTAAAAGATACATGAATGAACAGATTCACAACTTGACAGGTGAAAATCCTTCTATTTTTTGGTAATATCGCACTTTCAATAGGAATATTTAATGATTTAATGGCTGGTATAGACAGACTTGAAAAATTGGGAAGCTACCCTTTAATAGTCAACATGTTTTTAATTTAGACAAGAAGAAAAACTGACCACTAAAAAAAACAAAAATACTGAGCTTGTTTCCTGACCAGACGCCTTCCTGTCTGTCCACATCATCAAAGAGATCCATTAGATTTGTAACAGCTGGTTCAACTTAAAAACAAACGTTCACCTGTTGTCTTAAAAATGTGAGTTAACTGAACTTAATTTGGACAATTAGTCCAATAAGGAACCCAATAAACTCATATTACACTATCAACAATTGTACAGCCACACTGATGCTGTAGCCATCAGATTTTCTTTCCCTTTACATTTTCAGACTTTAAAGAATGGCGCTTTCATTCAACATAAATAACTTAAAGCTACAGATGCTCCTTTGTATCGGCCAACATGTGACACTGCTCCTAACTACACTGTTAAAATGTGTGCACAGTGTTAGGGGCTGAATGTGATACTAACCCTTCATCACGCTGAAAATGACTTAAGGAAACAACCAAGTCTTGTCTTCATATGTCTTAAAAGCAACTTTACATAATGTCTGTTCTCTTCAAACTATAGAAACATAAAGTCTTGGGAGTATTTTGACTCAGCAGTTCATTTTTCTGCTCATCAATTCAAGTTCTGAAAGTATAAACTACAAAATCATGTTGAACTAACTTGAAAAAAATCAGGTAATTTACATTAAGTTGTTGAAAAAAAGTTGCTTCCACTGAATTTTTTCGCACCAAGTTTTACAGTGTAGTGCAAAACCTACAAGTAATTACTTTAATTAACAGGCTGCCAGCAAATAAAAGCAGTTTTTCTTCTTTTTTCACTACTCAAAACTTCCCCAATGCAAAGACAAATACTTATCATCTTATGTCTAAACTCAGCTCATGTTCCCTATTAGTGGGTGAACAATCCAACGCTTGGTGAATTCTGCTTCACAATGATAGGAAGAGCATATGAACGCTTGGCCGCCACAAGCCAGTTATCCCTGTGGTAACTTTTCAAAGGCACCAATAGAGTTCTTTGTTGGAGTGTGAGTCATTCTATAGTCATTTTTCCAAGTATCAGCTGTTGGTCTCCTTGTCAGTTATAATCAGTATCAATGGGAAAAACCAATATGGGTCGACCTCTACTACTTACCATTGAAGGACAGGTTAATGGCCTCCAGGTAGTTTCCCTGAGCAGCAGTGGAGTTAAAACCCACAGGAAAACCATCTGACAAGAAAAGAAATGAACACAAGGTTTTAATTACAGCATGAGTCTCATCCAAACGTCCATTAGCCTGTGAAATGCTCAAGTTATTAATTACCTGCTTCTTTCAGTCGCACCAGAACAGGATACTGGATGAACAGCTTCTTTATAGTGACCAGCAGTGACGTCCACTCGTCCCGTCTCTCATTCTGAGCCACGACCCTGATCGCAAAACAGTCAAAAACCTCCATCATCCAGTCTGTCATTCCACTGAGCTCCAGGCATGTTAGCATGTGTACCTGTAGAAGTCTTCATAGAAGCGTCCCTCGTGATCCTGTCTGATGGATCCTCTCAAGATCTCAGGAAATTCCTCTGAGGAGAAAAATAATTCACAGATCGTTTTCTTTTAGCACTGCGGCAGTATTCATGTCTGTCATCGTAATGACAAAGACAACAGACTCACCTAGAGTTTTAGCACTGTAGAATGTACGTGAGAAAAGTACAACTGTCACCTCATGGCTGCAGTTCTTCTCCTGTTTCAACATGAAACATTACTTAGGTTTAAGTCTGAAGAGAAGGTGACGTTAAGAGTTACAATGCAGGCAGATCAAGGAAAAAACACAAACCTTCCATTTGGCGAAAAGGTCAGACAGGAAACCATTCACAGCCTTCTCAAAGTAGAGATCACCTGAAAGCAAAACATAAACACAACTAAACAACTGAAACATTCACCTCTATAGGAAGCACCATGCGGTCGAAAACAAGCTTATTCATGACTAACCGTAGATGTCAAAGTCCCACATCTCACAGCTCATCTGGATGAAGATGTACACCATGGCAGACGTGGATCTGAACACCACCTGTGTAACAAGATCACATAAGAATGACTCCAAAGTAACCAAATATAATTGTGACTACTTGATAGGAAGCATTTAGAAGTAGATGCTTCTTCTGTAATTAATTTCTTCTATTCCCAAGAATCCATTTAACCTTTTATTGCCTGTAAATGGTGCAGAAGCGATCGACAGAAAGTTGATCAGTCGTCAAATTAATCACAACACATTTGTTTGTTAACACCAATTATTGACGAATCAGATGTGACGACTTGTAGATTTTCTATTTTTACCAATTTGACTCAATAGCTTTGGATTTTCGGTCTGCTGTTTGGGGAAAACAACTAATTCCAGACTACAGGAAGTTGTGACTACAAATTTCCTTTCATTTATTGCTAAAAAAGAAAACAAAAGATAAATCAGTAATATAATAATAATAATGGAAATAATTTGATGCTCTTCTGATAGTAAAACCAAACTTTTAAGATGTATATGAGGGTCTGGCAGTAAAATTCTGTTAATAGTCGACTAACTTGCTCTTTTTGTTTGTTTATTTTACAAATAAATCCATTCCTTTCATAATGATGGCTGATTAATTACCAATCAGAGATGGCTGACCAGTGAAACCAGCAGCTGTGTCTTAGTGAACCACTCACCCTGGTATCTTCACTGATGTACCCACAGGTCACTTTCTCTCCCTTCACCCAGAGTTCACTGGCCTGAGCTCTGGAGAATAAAAAACATCATAAACATGCACGACAGAAAAATTATGTCACATCCGTTTAAACAAAGACGACTATCCTCCATCTATATAAAGTTCAGCACCATAATTAGCCCCTTTTCTCACTTTTCGTATCCTTAACTGTATGTTTTATGTTAATACATGCTGATTTATTTCACAGTTTACAACAACTTTAAGTCACTGTCAGCGCCTTCATGCAAATGCAATGTACCTGATTCCTGCAAACTCCACCTTCTGGGTCACATAAGCACATGTGCTCACCTGAAATACAAAACACGAGAGTTAAATTTTCCACCACAAACAGTATTTATACTGTGACAAAACATTCACGTGACCCACCAGACTCTTCTTCAGCCTCCACATGTCTCCTCTGCCGATGTACTGGTCCTTGAACGTCAGCTCCACCAGGTCCAGGGTTACATCCTGTGAGGGAAAGCAAAACTTCTATGAGACTCTGTTTCTTCGACGTGTAAAGAAGCTGCAGAGTCCTCAGAGTGAACGTACCTTAGGATCAACGATGTTAACAATAACATCCTGGTAAGCACGAAGCTTGAAGGCTTGTGCTACAGTCTGGTCCACACTGATCGTCTCTGTTTAAGGACAAGATATTCATCATTTAGGGAAAATATCAGGAGACCTTTGCATTAATATAATATCAGAACATTTACAATTGATGCACTTTTGTCTAATTATGCTCTTTATCATAGGAAGGGGACAAAATTACAGACTCCTATTATTTAATTCTAATTAAAGACAATAAAACTTCCAAACACATTCTAAAAAATGACCACAAAGTTGGTCTGCACCTCTATCACAGAGCTGAGAAACACTGAGCATAATTAGCATCACCAAGGCTCAATATTCTGAGGTCTCTCGAGCTAAAACAGACATTTCAAAACTATTTTCACGTCAACTATTTTCTCAACTTGTTAATAAGCTTTCAGTCAATATAAAGACATAACACCGTGAAAAATGAATAGTTCCAGATTAATTAAGCCCAGAGTTTAGTACCACAAAAGAATAAGACAGAAAAGAGAAGAAACCAGGAATAAAGCCATGTTAATCAAAACGTTGGTGCTTCGTTGTTCTGAAATCTACTAATCAGTTAATCTCAGTCCTGTACTCCTCCTGTCGTATTTCATCCTTCTGTCTACTGTTGCAGCAAGAAGCAGCTCTTTGTTGGGATGCACAGATCATTCATGCTTAATCTGATTTAGCTGAACTGAATTCCTGAATATATAAAAAACATGCTGCTGCCTTACATTGCACTTGATTTACCTTTCTGCAGGTCCTCTTTCAAGCTCTTCACCTGCAGCAGGAGTGGGCTGAGAATTTCAAAGGAGAAAATGACATATTATAGGTTCAGTAGTGGAATAACGTGCAAATGAAAACATCAGTTAAACCGTGTAAAAAACAATATGGCTCACAGCGACCATCTGGTTATGTAAACTCACCTGTATTCATCTGTGGGATGTGCGATCTCAATTATATCCCCCAGACTGACCTGAGGGAAAACTTTTGGGTTGACAACCAGCTCATCATCTGTTTAAAGGGAAAGTCCATTTGATAAACGACATCACAAAAATCTAATCTTTTACAAAAGAAACAGGAACTGAGAATGTATGCAGCTGCATTGCAAATGTCTGCTTACCATTTCCACCAAAACCTTTCTTGTGCAGCACAAGCTTGTAGGACTTATTGGTCTTCATGATGAACCGGCTGAGGAACAAAGTCATTAGTTTATCAGCGACTTCTCAAAGTTGCAAGCAAGCTAGCACATGAGTCCTATGTGAACATATTTGATCTTCTTTAATGTCTTCCCATCCCTAAATTCAGTTACCACCATTACCTCAATAGAAGGGGACCCTGCTGTGCAATACCACTCACATTTCCAGTTACTCACAATTGTATCACCTTTCAATATTTGTAATATTTCTGAGTTGTATTGAAAATACATGCCTAAAACAAAACTGAAATGACCTATAAACACCACAACTTTGTCAGGTTTGGATTTGGCTGTGAGTATTTGCATGACTGCATCAGGGCTCCACATGTAAAAGAATTGAAAATACCTGGTTGTTAGACTTGACAAAAGATGAAAAAGAATACAGAAATAACACTGACTGACTAAAAATGTGCAGAAACACAGTCGCAGCAGTAATCAGGTGGAGTGGAATGAGATGTAGTACCACTAATCAGAGCTGCAAGGGTCATCCTCCTGCAATAACGCCACCTTTCAAGTGCTACTTGTACGATCTCTGAACAAAAAATGAGCAAGTACTTCACATCTGACACAGGGGTATCAGTGCAAATCAGAGTTTCTGATATTATCCAGTGGTTTATTAAATTCTGCTGTATACTCTAACATTGCAATTCTGCGACATACTTAATTCACTGATTATCTTCTTGCAGTTTTCTTCTTGAGCTTGAGAAACTAATCGAAAAGCTGCTCTTTAAACTAAAATAAAGTTGCTGACAGTGATGTAGAACTTTTTCCCATGATGCCCCACAGTGACCTGGCAGCACAGGTTTCTCAGAGGTACCGTTAAGTCTTTAACACTCTCTCTACAGCCATCCACATAACTACAACATGTAAATTCAAGACGTACATAGATATTGCGATAACATAACTCTAATTATTAAATAAACAGAGGTATAAAGAAGCAGTACCTGAACTTCCCCCCAGCAGTTCAAACTCTTAGCAGCTCAAACTGCCCTGTGCTGTTGACATTAGCTCGATTAGCATGTGGCTAATTTGAGACAAATTACAGCTAACTCGGTAGCTAAATTCACGAGTTCCAACGCTACGATAACTACCCGCACTGAAGATGCTTTCACATGGCTGAAATGAGTTAGAAGCACTGTTTTAGGGGGAAAACAAAGCCGTTTGTTGGCTAACTAGCTCGCATTAGTTCTACTTCCTTCAAAACATGGAACCGAGTGCTGTGATTGGTTCGCTACTGCTCAAAGAGTGTCTTAGCAGAACAAGAGGTTTCACTCCATGTATTTCCAGCTTCGCTTCTATCGGGCGATTAAATTGTATATCTGGATCAATACATCTACAAACTCCCCTTAACTACGCACATATGACATACTTTCTCTACAGTAATTATATATTTTTAAGAAACACTGGTCTGCTAATACCAGGCTTGATATTTCAGGACATACAACTATAAAGTCGTGCAAATTTGTATTTCGTTCATCTTTGTTTCCGTCGAGCTTTGTCGTACATTCAGTAATCATCGGTGGGGGACACATTAGTTTTTAATATCCGTACCTTATTATCTTATTTAAATATTACGAACATGGAACACTTCATTTAGTACTACTTTATTTTTATTGATAAAAAATACTGGTCTCATCAATGTACATAGGCTACTATCAGCAATTACTGCATTCATTTATTACTTTAAGCAATTACAATATGATATTCTGACCATTAGGACCGAATGATTTATCAATTTCAAACCAAAATCGCGATATACATCATGCAGTGCATCTGATCCACAGTTTAAATTGTCTTGTCAATGGTTTTTCTTGCTTGGTTTTAATTCTTGCCATCCTCCTTGTATGATAGTCACATTTTTCATAAGTGGTAATTCCACATCACATTTTAAATCTGTTACACATACCTTATAAAATTATACTGCCAATCAAATCCTAATGTCTGTAAGAAACATTTAGATACTCTCCCAAAATCGTTCAGCACTGCTAACAATTACATACATGCTGCATTATTAGCTCATAATTTATAAACACATATACCATTTTAAACTGTTATACACTCAATAGTAAATACAAATATTTGGATTCCTTTGTTTATAAAACCATCTGTATCCTACCCATGATACTGGGTGATACATATTTTACAGCAATACTGTATGAAGAAACAAACACTATGACAGCAGCAAAGAAAATCTGAAGCATCCATATAAAAATTTTAGCAAAGGCATGATTGGCCTATCGCATAGAGACCGATCAGCCACAACATTCAGACCACTGACAGGTGAAGTGAATAACATCGATCATATTGGTACTATGTGGTGTTCTGATGGAAAACCTTGGATTTTAACATCCGTGTTGATGAGACTCAGACACCCAAATAAACATTGTCCCACAACAAACACACTCCCTCATGCAAATGGAAATCCCAAATGTCACTGGTCTACCCCTGCAGGAAAATGCACCCCACCACATGGAAACAACATCAACCAATCAGGAACATGTGGAGGAACATGACAATGGCTCAGCATGTTGATCTGACCTCCAAACTTCCTACACCCCATTGCGATCAAGTATCAACAGGATGCAGTGGAACAAGTTTGATTGACAGAGGCCCCACTGCACAAGCCAGAGTACCCAAAGGATCCAGTGCCAACATCCTGGTTCCAGACCCCATAGGACACCCTGAGAGGTCCTCTAGTCCATCGCCAATGGTTCAGAGCATTTTGACCACACAAGGGGGACCAACACAATAATAGGCAGGTGGTCATAATGTTATGTCTGATCGGTGTCAATCTAGTTTAGGCACTACGCCCAGGAACCTCTGATATGATGGACATAATGTAGTTTATATTCTAGAAATACTGCAGAAATGTCCAACACCACATGAAAAAACATGAGACACACTGATCAGAGTTCATAAGACTTAGTATCAGCAAAATCAATTCATTACTGGTGGCGTCAATCCAATAATCCAGTCCAAAGGTTGGTTGAACCTTCTCCAAACACCAGAATACATGGCAGTTTTGATGTCTTTATGAACCTATTGGAACATTTCCTAAGGCACATTTCAGTCCAGTGGAACATGATCAGTCACTTCTGAATTCTGCAGCTGAAGGTCAGAATGGAGTCTTTGTCTGGCTCTGCTCTCCCTGTTCATCATCAGCAGCAGCTTCTCTTCACTTCTTGTGGTGCAGCCTCCTCCAGGTTTGCACAATCTGATTCTGGGGAGACAAACAAAGCTTTATGTTTATTTTAATACTCTTGAGATTCCTTCTGTCAACATTATCCTTCACTTACTGAAACTACCGATGCTAGCAGGGACCCCACTCTCCATGTCCTTCAGTATGCAGCTCTCAAAAGCCAAAGCTGCCACCCTGAAGAAAAATCCCTGCACGTTCTCTCCTAAAAATATAGAAATTAAGCAGCTTCTTGAGATGTTTTTTACTTGGACGCAATCTACCATAAATCACTGGGAAGTGTGACCTCCCGGTTGTACCTGCTTTGGCCGAAACAGCCCAAAACTCTGCATGCATTTCTGCTGCAATCTTGATGGCATCTCTTTCTGTCCTCTGTCTTTCTTCTGCAGGCTTCAGAACAAGAAAAGTAAGTAACAGAAGAAGAGCATGGACACAACATCTGCACAATATAAATCAAATTTAAAGATCCTCACCAGCAGGTCAGTCTTAGTGCCAACCAAGAAGATGAAACAGGAGTCAGGCTCATTTTCTCTCATGGCCTCCTTCAACCATTGGCTGTGAAAACAAAATAATGTATTTTACTAAATGTTTAAACTTCTATGTGTCATCTAAAATGAGTTGCTGATCTTTTAAAAACCGTGGATCGCACAACATTAATGGTTGCAGACAGTTGTAAATTCAAAAATGTCTTGGAGAGCTGGAGAAACGTTTTACTTTGATTCCCCTACTGCATCTTTAATTTTTTTTTTTGGTAAAATGATTTGAAAAAAAATCAAAACTACTGCAAAGATATGAAAAACAACTACTGAGAGACACAAAACAATGACTGAGAGGGAAAAGCAACCACAGAGAGCAAAAATGACCACAATGAGATGCATAAAGATGTCAAAATACAACAAAGAGACACATAATGATTCCTAAACGAGGTTGATTTCAATTGGGTGCTTTCCTCCTATGTTGGAGCAGTACTTCTACAAAACACTAAATCCTCAAAGTAAATGTGAGAAATCAGATTTTATAAACAGTATACAGTAATGAAAATATGACATTTACACTCCTTGGACAAACCTCTGACCTGGGGCTCACAGTTTTAGTTCATGTACCTAAATATCTAACAAATGTCTAATTTCAGAAAAAATAGGTGAGTGACAAATTGGCATTATTAATCAAACATGATTTAGTACGGCTGCCAGTCTTCACTAGATATTTCTGTTGCATATTTGCCATATATGGCTCTATTATTCAAGAACATGGAAGTTCTTTCATATTGCAGTAAAATGCAGCTAAAAGCTCAGAAAAGCTTGTAAGAGGACTTGTAGTAAACATTATTTTGTAACACACTAATTGAGTCATACATTAAAATATAAACCTATTCATCATATATATATATTGTACTTATTTAAGGTGGCCTGTGTCTTTTTCTATACACTATATTCTTCATATTTCATTATATAACCCAGTATTGGCTCTCTGGCTGTAGCATAATGGTTCCTCTATGCCTGGTAGTTTTCAGATTGTTTTTCTTTTTCCCACTCACTGCATTCTCATTTCACTGACATCACTAAATCTGTTTATTCACTATACTGGGCTTTTTCAGCTGCCTGTTTAGTAATAAAGCAGCTATGCAGCAAAGGTCTGATTCATTTGGTGATGGATATCCAATATTCATTCTCCTATTAGTTGATTCCACCAACCCATGAGGTAAATGTGTTGCCAATTAGCTGCTGAAAGCTCCACTATATTCAGCAGCTGGACCTTAACTGTGTCTGTCTGCTGTTTTTCAGTGAGCAGGGAGTGTCTAATGGGTTCATAGGGCTTCACTGCTGAGAAAAGCAGTCTGTTGTGGCTGATGAGAGCAGTGAATGTTGACATGACTAAAGTTGCAGACTAGAAAAAAGAGCTGAATGCTGTTATGTAGCATAAACTGATCATAAACTGTAAACAGAGATGAAAGAGATGCGATAGTTTGTAGTCCGCTAGACTGATATCTTCAATTTTCAGTTGCAGACGTCCAGACACTATTAGAATACACCCACTAGTAAAGTGACCTACCGTGTGTGATCGAGAGACTTAATGTCGGCCATGTCAAACACCGTGACTATGACTGAAAGATAAACAAGAAATCTCTGCATCATTAGTTTATACAAGCTAAAACACTAAATAATCAGAACTGACGCATAACAGTTAGGTATTACAGCAGCTTCTTACCCTGAGCGCCTCTGTAATATGCAGAAGCAATGCACTTGAATTTTTCCTGTCCAGCAGTATCCCAGCTAGAAGAGAAAGTCACTGTTGATTAACGAGGACGGGACAGGAAACGCAAAGTAGGATAACTTTCTTTCAAATCAAACTACTCACATCTGAAGGGAGAAAGGCACTCCGGATATCTCAAACCTCTCGATCTCAAAGTCCACTCCTATGGTGGCTTTGTAGTCTCGTTCAAATACATCTTTACAAAACCTGAAAACAGTTTTTTTTTTGTATGACTACATTTCTTATGTCACACAGACTAAATTTCCACATTACATATGATTTTGAATGATACTACAGTATGTCTATCATAATATATAGCAGGAATATATTGTATCCAGTGGAATTACATTATAAAATTGATTGTTTGTGAGCAGGACAGGGAGGGAAAAACATTTTTGCAGCATAGAATTAGTCACTTACTTTTTTCTTAAAAGAAATATGTTGCCTAAACGAATCATACAGCTAACAGTATAGTAATACTATATACTGGTGGCTCTAAATCAGTCATTTCAAAACTGTACCAGGGAAATGTAAAGTGCAGAGGAACTTTATCAGTCTAGTAAGATCAAGAACTGCTTTGTACATTTGAAAATGTGGACTAGATAGAAAGTGTATTTATTAGAATAAGATGCATTAATTTTGGGGAAATTGTATATAGACGTGTGTGAGGTGCTGCTGCCCATGATCTATTATTTATAACATTTAAATTATGATTGTCATAGATGCCAGAGTTAATGGCAATCATAATACTGCTCTGGGACAGAAGTAGTCTACTTTCTTGTAAATGTACAATTATATGCAGAATTATGTATTTGTTATCTTTTATGTGTTAACTGGCTGTTTATTGAAGTACCTATTAATGAGGCAGGTCTTCCCCACATTAAGGTCTCCAACAACCACCACTTTTGACATTTTCTGTCGGTCCCACCTTTAAAGAAGACAACAGGTTTTCCATTATTTATCCACGGTGCATGCTTTTATTCTGACATTCAAGCAAAGTTAAGCATAACCATCAATAACAGGAGACTCACGGCTGATGCCTGGCAGCTCTGTCCTTACAGGCGGCTTTAGCCTCAGCGTCCCAGTCTTTCTTCAGCTCCAGGGAGGCCTCAGGTGTGTAGCACTGACAGTGACAGGACAAACACTTTTACACATTTATTCTGCACGTAGCCACTCAACACCTGTTATAAAAAGGCTAAAGGTCCACAGTCGTTCTCTAGCAGCTCTGTCAGGTTTACTTATAGCAGGCACAGTGGTGATTTTAGTTAAATCCTAACATTTCAGCACACCAGCATGCTTATGGTGACAGTGTTAGCATGATAAGCATGTATATAGTCTACCATGTTCACCATCTTAGCGTAGTGGTTAGCATGCTAACATTAGCTAATTAACAATAAACATAAAGTACTGCTGAGACTGAGGGGAAAGTCACACAGTTTTCAATTATAAACCCAAAGTTTAACTAAAAATTTGACCTGATGACAGCATTAAATGAAAAATAAAGGCATTACACGAATGTTATGTTTCTTAGCAATCCATCCAGATATTGTGGAGACATTTTACTCAGAATCATGAACGTCAACCTTAAGTTGGGACTCGAAGAAAATCATGAGATAACCAGTCTCTAGGATGTATCCTCAGGAACCCATGAATGTCTGTTGAAACTTTTGTACCATTACATGTTGAAATGTTTCACAGATTAAGTAAAAGTTTAGATTTAATGATACTCCTGAAAATCACTCAATTCATTAATTCACCGGGCACCATGAATATCTGCACAACATTTTAAGCCAATCCAAGCAATAAACGACTTTTTTCTCAAGGTTAAAACATCATGGTGATATTACACAAAAACTGAGTCATTGCTAAAATGCAGAATTGTCTGTTTCATTTGGGGACCAGCTCTGATGTATGCTCAGATTTTAATTTCCATCCAGACCAAACAGGCAGCCAGACATACTGACACTGCCAACCTTAGAACCAGGTTATTGTCACGAAGGATGACATTTAAAAAATGTACACATATACATTCAGTTTATCATATAAAGCATTCACTGATCAGCCACAACAAGTGGCTTCTTCTGGCACATCCAAAAAAAGCTTGATCAGATTGGGATCTGGGGTGTTTGGCAGTCAGTTCAACATCTTGGATTTTTTTGTTCTTCATGCCATTCCTGAGCAGTTTCTGCAGTGTGGAGCCCATTGTCCTGCTGCTGGTGTTAAAAAGTGCTGTTACCATGGGAGGGTGTGCTCAGTCCACAACAATGTTTTGTTGGGCGGAATGTGTCAAAACAACATTCACATAAATGAGAGGACCCAAGGTTTACCAGCAAAACATCGCATTGTAAGGGATGATCAATGTTATTCACGTTACCTGTCTGTGGTTTTAATGCTGTGGCTAATCAGTTTATAATACTGCACTGATAGTCAACAAGCCCCTTGCTGGGTAACATACATGTGTTGCAAAGATAATTCCTCCCTGATATAGTTACTCGTAGTATATTTTTAGGTCTACTCGTGCAAACACAAACTGTAACTGGGTTAGAATAAACTTGGTTAAATCCGACCCTGATAAAAGGAAACCTGCTTAAGATGTCTGCGATACCGAGCTGGTAAATTGGTTACTGTGCAACATCTGATTTACAGTTTCTCTTTTACTCCTTTAAATCCAGATTTGCTATACACTATACTTTACAAGTGTAACTATTACCTGCTAGAAAATATAGCTTAAAGACTTCACAGACTGAATGTATGCATGACTTCTAATTACATGTCTACATTTAGGAGCATATGAAGGCTTGGATCCTAATCATATGAACTAATATACTTTTGGACTTCTGGCTCAGACATGTATTCTGGAATACTGTGGGGGGGAACACTTGGGGTGGGAGGGGCTGATAAAACAAGAGAAAATCTGCAAACTGACCCCATTTGAAGCTAAAGTAAGGAAACATAATAGATTCTAATACAATTTTATTTGCTAAAATTATATTTGCATTATCTGGAAACGATTCAGAAGGCAAGACATGCTGACTGAGGCTGTCCATAATTCCCTAAGTGCTGTGATCTGACACTGATTTAACCATCTAAGAAAGATAGGTAGGAGTCACATGTTTCCTATAAATGTAACCTCCTCAAGCAATGTGCTCTGACCATTTTACCCACAGTAAGGATTTTCCTGGACCTGGAGCAGATTACTTATTGCTACTAGGGTATATTTGCAAATAAAACAGTATTTTACCTTGGGGAATTCCCAGATAATCCTGTCTTTGCTGATCGGTGGTGGGAACGGCATCCTCCCGTTCCTGTTATCCTGCATGATGACCTATGGGGGAATGTGTAGCAGCAGTTAGTTTAATCTAAGCCTTTCAGCGAATGTTATTATTACAAAGGTCATATGTTCTTTGAAGCAAAAATAGCATTTCGATTACATCAAAAGCCCCTTTAAATTCTATTAAAGAGAAACATTCAACTTTAGTAGATCTATATAATAGCACAGTATGTACACTATTAGTCTTAGTAAATGCTAGTGCTGCTGCAGCATTGTAAAGTTACCCGATATGATGCCGGAAGTACGGTGAATTTGTCTTTAAAATAAAAGTAAACTAGCAAAAATCGAATCAAAATAGTGAAATAAACGCTCATTATCTAAGTGCATAATTTATTACCACTTACGTTGCGTTTTTCTCAGTTTTTCCCACTATTTTATCCTAAAGCTACATTAGCTTACGTTCTAAGCGACGATAACGGTTTAATTGTGAAGGATGTTAGCGGACGTCTCGTCATATTCCGTTTACGGTAACACCATGTAGATAACACAACCTGCCCCACTGCTCCTTATCATACATGTGTCGGTTGTTTTCAGTTGAAAATGGCACCCGGTAACACTTTGCCTCTTCACCGGTAACACCGTGAAGGACTTGTACTCACCACCGGTCAAATACCGTCGAATAATCTCCGCTTTTTCTTCCGGTTTCGGTCGATCGCTGCAGCTGGGAGCCCTCGCGCTGTTTGATGAGGAGCTCGTTTCCATGACAACCACTTTGTAGCGGACTAGTCACGTGACAACTGGACTTTTTTTTACACGTGGTTAAAAACAGGTTCCCATAAGATCCCTGTTTATTTACACTATAACATGATTAGTATGTTCATGAACAAAACTGGATGTTTATTCTTTCCTAATATGCACTGATTTAACTACATGGTGATGTACAAACATGATTAGGCAGTAATGACAGCATTATTGTATTATTATTTTATTATATTGTATTATTATTATTATTATTATTATACTGACAAATATAAAATTAGATTACAGAAAGAAGTGCTCATCCCTCCGGTCAACTCTCCTTCCAGTGCTGCACTTTATTTGGCATCCTGCATATGTTTCCCACACAGGCAGTTTGCAGCAGTGCTATATTTCCACCTGTTATACCAAATTTATTTAAATTGTTAAATGTACGACAACTGCACCACTTACCGCCTCAACTGTTAAATCAGCAAAATTATTAATTTTTGATTTTGAGATGGATTGTATGTATTGCTTGTTTTATTTCATGGCAAATATTAACAGAGGAGGGGATTTATTAGTTTATTTACTTAATTCCAGCAACAGAAACAGAAGAAATAACTTAAAATGTAATAAAGGATGTTTTACTGATTAATTAAACAGTGATTTTTCCCGTTTCTTGTGTGTATAAATCTTGATCCAGATGTAACACCACAAGATGGCGCAATTCGTCTACCCTTATTCTCAAACGTGGCTTTAAAGCCTTGTAACCGATAACTCCAACTGCATATGATAAGTTTATTAAGTAATACACGCAGGTAAGTGAATTTCTCCTTTAAATTTTTCACTTAATTATAGGTACAGTGCCCTTAAAGTATCCACAGTAAACGTACTCTGTGTGTGTTAGTGTGTGAGTGCAGTGAGTACATGTCTGTGTATTAATTAATAAACAAGTCGTCACAGTTAGTCTGCAGATAGTTTAAGATAGTTTGCAAACATCCTAAACAGATCACAAAATAATCTTTATCCTCTTTTAAATGAGATGTCAGCATAATTCTGAAAATTAAACTGGAACATGTGCTTAATAATTTTTATTTTCAGACGTAATCTGGTTGAAATGTACCTGCTTGTGAAACGTAAATCAGTAACTATGTAAAGTACAAAATGAACACAGCCAATGAAGGACAAAGTAG